>JBAMCD010000173.1:0-37757 GCA_037075365.1 Drosophila emarginata
GGGGTGTCGCGTGAGCGGTTCGAGACACGGAGGATAAATCGGAGGATTGGAGCTGCTCGATACGATACACCATATATACGTACTCGTATTTTGACTTTACTGTCACTAAAACGGCAAGATGCCTCCTCGCGCGCATCTGCCGTGAGGGCTCGCGTTTGTCTGTTCTAAATACATTTACTTTCAGAGTTAATATCTGCCAACTTGGTAAATAAAGTTAAATTATCAGGGAGATATCTATCTTCCGTACTGCCACCACGGGGGCATTGCTGCGATGCAAAAGAGTGTGGTGCCTTTCCTTGAAAATATGGCAGTTGTACGCACTAGGGCATTCCTTCAAATAATGGCCACGGGTGAAACAATTTAGGCACAGTTTTCGCTGCTTGATTGCAGCCATTCCATTCTGCACGAACATGTTGGTAAATTTTGGAGAGATGCGGATCGGGTGGTTCTCCATGCCTCACAGTTTGCAGGAGACCTGGTTGACGGTGACCTTGGCGTTCAATGCCTGGAATCTCGTCGGAGGCACTGCCTTACGGTTGACCAATGGAATGCCCGGCGCAGCGGGACACGGTGTCCGACCTTCTAGAGTCTCTAGAACTCGATACCGATCGACCAAAAAACTGCTTGATTCCGCCCACGAAGAGAGGGCTGTTTTGTTGGGGATGGATTGCTCCCATAAAGCGATGGTGGCGTTGGGCAGTTTGGAAGTGCAGAGTGCTACCAGCGGAACGTCCCAGTTTTCCGTACTGACACCGGAGCGCGTGAGCGTGGTCAGACACCTTTGGATGGTGGTTTGTAGCTCTTTCGGAGCCGCACATGTCTCCTGTACAACTGATGGAAGGTTGAACAGAATCTTCGTCTGGCTGGCAACCAGCTGCCTCTTGTTCTCGAAACGAGCCTGGAGATTCTCCCACGCCGCATGAAAACCTTCATTGGTCAAAGGGGAGCTCGACACAATAGCCTTTGCCTCTCCACGCGTCTTGGACACCAGATGATAGAGCTTCTCAACTGGTGCCAATCTTGGATTATTCACGTACATTGCAGGGAACAGGTCGCAGAACGTGGGCCATTGGTTGTAATCTCCAGTGAAAACGTCCACTTCACATGTAGGAAGACGGTACCCAGGCTGACTGGGGTGTCGCGTGAGCGGTTCGAGACACGGAGGATAAATCGGAGGATTGGAGCTGCTCGATACGATACACCATATATACGTACTCGTATTTTGACTTTACTGTCACTAAAACGGCAAGACTCTCCTCGCGCGCATCTGCCGTGAGGGCTCGCGTTTGTCTGTTCTAAATACATTTACTTTCAGAGTTAATATCTGCCAACTTGGTAAATAAAGTTAAATTATCAGGGAGATATCTAGCTGTATGGAGGCAGAAAATATGGATTAAGAAAACGTACGAGGATGCGTACGGATAGTTATTGTTTATATTTAAATATTTGTATAAGCCTTATAATAAAATATACACGAGCGATGATATAAACATATACTTCAGTATTTGTCGGGAATTGGAACAAATTGCATATGGAGTGCACAGGTATCTGAGTGCCCTTAACTGGTTAGGATCATTTGCGCGATTTTTTCTCTTTCTGGAATAATTAAATAATTAATTAACTCCGTTTGACCCTTTTTTTGTTTGTGTCGGATGTGACTTGGTCGAGGAAAAAATACCGCTTAGATCGGATCAGACCTGGAGCGTCCGTTTTCAAAAACCGCGGTGTAGTTTTCTATCTCGAAGTCAATACCAGTATCGGTGAAGGGTCGCGAAAAGGTAACTCGCGTATGGGGTAGGGCGCCCATCAACTGCGTTTGCTGACAGAACTTGTACAGGATGCCCACGAATGTGGGCCTTTTCGCGGAGAAACCGGATCATTAGCTCGTTTCCGCCATGCAACGTGATACGGTATATGAAGTTGACGAGGAGCCAAGTCAGATGAGCATCGTACGGGAGGAGAAGGTGATGACGCTCATCGTAACTCAGGGAGTCGGATGCCTGTAGCCGAACGCAAGCCCGGAGGAATCCATGTTAGTCGAGGAATGGATGCAAGCAGGAGAGTGAGCTTCCCGAGGCGATCGTTCGCTGCTCTGACAGACATCAAATTTCTACCAAATACTTCCTTCGTTGGATCAGCTGAACGAGGACTCTTCCGCGGCACAGAATTCCTGATAGGTAAGAGAAAGCGTTGGGGGTGAGAACTTCTCCGGCAGTAAGCTCTCCGTATGTAAACGGTCACCCTCAATGCTCGCCCAAAATCGGAGAAACGCTCCAGCAGGTCATCTTCCGGTGATAGATCAGCGGCCGCCACACCTCTACTTACCAGATCCGCAGGGTTATTTTCGGATCGAACATGGGCCCAGTCGCCGATGGCGGTCTTCCTGGAAATCGACGAAGGCGGACCAATTGCATGGTGGCTTATTGAGCCAGGCCAAGACGATGGTGAAATCGGTCCAAAAGAAGGAGCGGATGTTGGGGATCGGGAGCTCTGGAACCATGGCAGCATATAGGTCGGCGAGGAGCACCGCCCCGTTCCAGGCGAGGCCACGATACCGTCTTTATCGGGGCCACCCGGGTCTTCGCCGTGAGGAGGTGGACGCTTCAATGCTGCACCGAAAGCGCGTTAGAAAGCGTCACAGAACCCATGCAGCTGCTAGCGTCTAGCGTCTTGGCGGTACTAGCGTCCTCCGATTCCAGGAAATCTGCGTTGAGTAGGTGCTCCCAAGGAATAGCTTGAAGCACCCCCCTCTTATTCGAGGTCCATTTTCGTAGCGGAAAACATGCAGATCCTAGAGACTTTTGGAGTTCCTGGATAGCGAGATGGACCTCCTCTTGGGGATGGGCCCCAGCGAGAACGTCATCGACGTACATGTAGTGGCGCAGGATCTCACTTGCCCTTGGGTATTGTTGCCGTACATCCTGGGTCAGTTGGAGGACGACTCGGATGGCCAAGAAGGCCCCGAACAGATTGGGAAGGACCAAGGCGAACGTCTCCACTTGCCTGGACGGATCCGAGATGCCACTAATTTGAGCGTCGATGACGCGGAATAGAGGCCTCATTAAATGGAACATTCGCTCAGACAGAAATGTTCCCTCCGACCCTGTGTCGATGAGGGCCCGCGCCTTGAAATCTGCACCCGAATGCCGAATAACCACCATAGCAGTCCCTAGCAGGCCTTTGCGGGGAGTGGAAACGAGGAAATTTTGGAGGCTATGGCTGGAGGATGGGCGCTCAGCGGACTCGGGCTGGTGCGAATGGGATGGTGGCTGTAAGGTGGATACTGCCACCACGGAGGCATTGCTGCGATGCAAAAGAGTGTGGTGCCTTTCCTTGCAAATATGGCAGTTGTACGCACTAGGGCATTCCTTCAAATGATGGCCACGGGCGAAACAATTTAGGCACAGTTTTCGCTGCTTGATTGCAGCCGAATGGCTGATTCTGCACGAACATGTTGGTAAATTTTGGACAGATGCGGATCGGGTGGTTCTCCATGCCTCACAGTTTGCAGGAGACCTGGTTGACGGTGACCTTGGCGTTCAATGCCTGGAATCTCGTCGGAGGCACTGCCTTACGGTTGACCAATGGAATGCCCGGCGCAGCGGGACACGGTGTCCGACCTTCTAGAGTCTCTAGAACTCGATACCGATCGACCAAAAAACTGCTTGATTCCGCCCACGAAGAGAGGGCTGTTTTGTTGGGGATGGATTGCTCCCATAAAGCGATGGTGGCGTTGGGCAGTTTGGAAGTGCAGAGTGCTACCAGCGGAACGTCCCAGTTTTCCGTACTGACACCGGAGCGCGTGAGCGTGGTCAGACACCTTTGGATGGTGGTTTGTAGCTCTTTCGGAGCCGCACATGTCTCCTGTACAACTGATGGAAGGTTGAACAGAATCTTCGTCTGGCTGGCAACCAGCTGCCTCTTGTTCTCGAAACGAGCCTGGAGATTCTCCCACGCCGCGTGAAAACCTTCATTGGTCAAAGGGGAGCTGGATACAATCGCCTTTGCCTCTCCACGCGTCTTGGACACCAGATGATAGAGCTTCTCAACTGGTGCCAATCTTGGATTATTCACGTACATTGCAGGGAACAGGTCGCAGAACGTGGGCCATTGGTTGTAATCTCCAGTGAAAACGTCCACTTCACATGTAGGAAGACGGTACCCAGGCTGACTGGGGTGTCGCGTGAGCGGTTCGAGACACGGAGGATAAATCGGAGGATTGGAGCTGCTCGATACGATACACCATATATACGTACTCGTATTTTGACTTTACTGTCACTAAAACGGCAAGACTCTCCTCGGACGCATCTGCCGTGACTTGGTCGAGGAAAAAATACCGCTTAGATCGGATCAGACCTGGAGCGTCCGTTTTCAAAAACCGCGGTGTAGTTTTCTATCTCGAAGTCAATACCAGTATCGGTGAAGGGTCGCGAAAAGGTAACTCGCGTATGGGGTAGGGCGCCCATCAACTGCGTTTGCTGACAGAACTTGTACAGGATGCCCACGAATGTGGGCCTTTTCGCGGAGAAACCGGATCATTAGCTCGTTTCCGCCATGCAACGTGATACGGTATATGAAGTTGACGAGGAGCCAAGTCAGATGAGTATCGTACGGGAGGAGAAGGTGATGACGCTCATCGTAACTCAGGGAGTCGGATGCCTGTAGCCGAACGCAAGCCCGGAGGAATCCATGTTAGTCGAGGAATGGATGCAAGCAGGAGAGTGAGCTTCCCGAGGCGATCGTTCGCTGCTCTGACAGACATCAAATTTCTACCAAATACTTCCTTCGTTGGATCAGCTGAACGAGGACTCTTCCGCGGCACAGAATTCCTGATAGGTAAGAGAAAGCGTTGGGGGTGAGAACTTCTCCGGCAGTAAGCTCTCCGTATGTAAACGGTCACCCTCAATGCTCGCCCAAAAATCGGAGAAACGCTCCAGCAGGTCATCTTCCGGTGATAGCGTCCTCCGATTCCAGGAAATCTGCGTTGAGTAGGTGCTCCCAAGGAATAGCTTGAAGCACCCCCCTCTTATTCGAGGTCCATTTTCGTAGCGGAAAACATGCAGATCCTAGAGACTTTTGGAGGTCCTGGATAGCGAGATGGACCTCCTCTTGGGGATGGGCCCCAGCGAGAACGTCATCGACGTACATGTAGTGGCGCAGGATCTCACTTGCCCTTGGGTATTGTTGCCGTACATCCTGGGTCAGTTGGAGGACGACTCGGATGGCCAAGAAGGCCCCGGACAGATTGGGAAGGACCAAGGCGGACGTCTTCACTTGCCTGGACGGATCCTTGCGAGGCACTACCTGTAGATGGCATAACTTTTGAGCCCGAGCGGCCACCGAATCCGAGATGCCACTAATTTGAGCGTCGATGACGCGGAATAGAGGCCTCATTAAATGGAACATTCGCTCAGACAGAAATGTTCCCTCCGACCCTTTGTCGATGAGGGCCCGCGCCTTGAAATCTGCACCCGAATGGCGAATAACCACCATAGCAGTCCCTAGCAGGCCTTCGCGGGGAGTGGAAACGAGGAAATTTTGGAGGCTATGGCTGGAGGATGGGCGCTCAGCGGACTCGGGCTGTTGCGAATGGAATGGTGGCTGGGGTGTCGCGTGAGCGGTTCGAGACACGGAGGATAAATCGGAGGATTGGAGCTGCTCGATACGATACACCATATATACGTACTCGTATTTTGACTTTACTGTCACTAAAACGGCAAGATGCCTCCTCGCGCGCATCTGCCGTGAGGGCTCGCGTTTGTCTGTTCTAAATACATTTACTTTCAGAGTTAATATCTGCCAACTTGGTAAATAAAGTTAAATTATCAGGGAGATATCTATCTTCCGTACTGCCACCACGGGGGCATTGCTGCGATGCAAAAGAGTGTGGTGCCTTTCCTTGAAAATATGGCAGTTGTACGCACTAGGGCATTCCTTCAAATAATGGCCACGGGTGAAACAATTTAGGCACAGTTTTCGCTGCTTGATTGCAGCCATTCCATTCTGCACGAACATGTTGGTAAATTTTGGAGAGATGCGGATCGGGTGGTTCTCCATGCCTCACAGTTTGCAGGAGACCTGGTTGACGGTGACCTTGGCGTTCAATGCCTGGAATCTCGTCGGAGGCACTGCCTTACGGTTGACCAATGGAATGCCCGGCGCAGCGGGACACGGTGTCCGACCTTCTAGAGTCTCTAGAACTCGATACCGATCGACCAAAAAACTGCTTGATTCCGCCCACGAAGAGAGGGCTGTTTTGTTGGGGATGGATTGCTCCCATAAAGCGATGGTGGCGTTGGGCAGTTTGGAAGTGCAGAGTGCTACCAGCGGAACGTCCCAGTTTTCCGTACTGACACCGGAGCGCGTGAGCGTGGTCAGACACCTTTGGATGGTGGTTTGTAGCTCTTTCGGAGCCGCACATGTCTCCTGTACAACTGATGGAAGGTTGAACAGAATCTTTGTCTGGCTGGCAACCAGCTGCCTCTTGTTCTCGAAACGAGCCTGGAGATTCTCCCACGCCGCATGAAAACCTTCATTGGTCAAAGGGGAGCTCGACACAATAGCCTTTGCCTCTCCACGCGTCTTGGACACCAGATGATAGAGCTTCTCAACTGGTGCCAATCTTGGATTATTCACGTACATTGCAGGGAACAGGTCGCAGAACGTGGGCCATTGGTTGTAATCTCCAGTGAAAACGTCCACTTCACATGTAGGAAGACGGTACCCAGGCTGACTGGGGTGTCGCGTGAGCGGTTCGAGACACGGAGGATAAATCGGAGGATTGGAGCTGCTCGATACGATACACCATATATACGTACTCGTATTTTGACTTTACTGTCACTAAAACGGCAAGACTCTCCTCGGACGCATCTGCCGTGACTTGGTCGAGGAAAAAATACCGCTTAGATCGGATCAGACCTGGAGCGTCCGTTTTCAAAAACCGCGGTGTAGTTTTCTATCTCGAAGTCAATACCAGTATCGGTGAAGGGTCGCGAAAAGGTAACTCGCGTATGGGGTAGGGCGCCCATCAACTGCGTTTGCTGACAGAACTTGTACAGGATGCCCACGAATGTGGGCCTTTTCGCGGAGAAACCGGATCATTAGCTCGTTTCCGCCATGCAACGTGATACGGTATATGAAGTTGACGAGGAGCCAAGTCAGATGAGCATCGTACGGGAGGAGAAGGTGATGACGCTCATCGTAACTCAGGGAGTCGGATGCCTGTAGCCGAACGCAAGCCCGGAGGAATCCATGTTAGTCGAGGAATGGATGCAAGCAGGAGAGTGAGCTTCCCGAGGCGATCGTTCGCTGCTCTGACAGACATCAAATTTCTACCAAATACTTCCTTCGTTGGATCAGCTGAACGAGGACTCTTCCGCGGCACAGAATTCCTGATAGGTAAGAGAAAGCGTTGGGGGTGAGAACTTCTCCGGCAGTAAGCTCTCCGTATGTAAACGGTCACCCTCAATGCTCGCCCAAAAATCGGAGAAACGCTCCAGCAGGTCATCTTCCGGTGATAGATCAGCGGCCGCCACACCTCTACTTACCAGATCCGCAGGGTTATTTTCGGATCGAACATGGGCCCAGTCGCCGATGGCGGTCTTCCTGGAAATCGACGAAGGCGGACCAATTGCATGGTGGCTTATTGAGCCAGGCCAAGACGATGGTGAAATCGGTCCAAAAGAAGGAGCGGATGTTGGGGATCGGGAGCTCTGGAACCATGGCAGCATATAGGTCGGCGAGGAGCACCGCCCCGTTCCAGGCGAGGCCACGATACCGTCTTTATCGGGGCCACCCAGGTCTTCGCCGTGAGGAGGTGGACGCTTCAATGCTGCACCGAAAGCGCGTTAGAAAGCGTCACAGAACCCATGCAGCTGCTAGCGTCTAGCGTCTTGGCGGTACTAGCGTCCTCCGATTCCAGGAAATCTGCGTTGAGTAGGTGCTCCCAAGGAATAGCTTGAAGCACCCCCCTCTTATTCGAGGTCCATTTTCGTAGCGGAAAACATGCAGATCCTAGAGACTTTTGGAGTTCCTGGATAGCGAGATGGACCTCCTCTTGGGGATGGGCCCCAGCGAGAACGTCATCGACGTACATGTAGTGGCGCAGGATCTCACTTGCCCTTGGGTATTGTTGCCGTACATCCTGGGTCAGTTGGAGGACGACTCGGATGGCCAAGAAGGCCCCGAACAGATTGGGAAGGACCAAGGCGAACGTCTCCACTTGCCTGGACGGAATCCGAGATGCCACTAATTTGAGCGTCGATGACGCGGAATAGAGGCCTCATTAAATGGAACATTCGCTCAGACAGAAATGTTCCCTCCGACCCTGTGTCGATGAGGGCCCGCGCCTTGAAATCTGCACCCGAATGCCGAATAACCACCATAGCAGTCCCTAGCAGGCCTTTGCGGGGAGTGGAAACGAGGAAATTTTGGAGGCTATGGCTGGAGGATGGGCGCTCAGCGGACTCGGGCTGGTGCGAATGGGATGGTGGCTGTAAGGTGGATACTGCCACCACGGAGGCATTGCTGCGATGCAAAAGAGTGTGGTGCCTTTCCTTGCAAATATGGCAGTTGTACGCACTAGGGCATTCCTTCAAATGATGGCCACGGGCGAAACAATTTAGGCACAGTTTTCGCTGCTTGATTGCAGCCGAATGGCTGATTCTGCACGAACATGTCGGTAAATTTTGGACAGATGCGGATCGGGTGGTTCTCCATGCCTCACAGTTTGCAGGAGACCTGGTTGACGGTGACCTTGGCGTTCAATGCCTGGAATCTCGTCGGAGGCACTGCCTTACGGTTGACCAATGGAATGCCCGGCGCAGCGGGACACGGTGTCCGACCTTCTAGAGTCTCTAGAACTCGATACCGATCAACCAAAAAACTGCTTGATTCCGCCCACGAAGAGAGGGCTGTTTCGTTGGGGATGGATTGCTCCCATAAAGCGATGGTGGCGTTGGGCAGTTTGGAAGTGCAGAGTGCTACCAGCGGAACGTCCCAGTTTTCCGTACTGACCCGGAGCGCGTGAGCGTGGTCAGACACTTTGGATGGTGGTTTGTAGCTCTTTCGGAGCCGCACATGTCTCCTGTCAACTGATGGAAGGTTGACAGATCTTCGTCTGCTGGCAACCACTGCCTCTTGTTCTGACGAGCCTGGAGATTCTCCCCCGCTGAAAACTTCATTGGTCAAGGGAGCTGGACATCCTTTGCCTCTCACGCGTCTTGACACCAGATGATAGACTCTCACTGGTGCCAATCTTGGATTATTCGTACATTGCAGGGACAGTGCGAACGTGGCCATTGGGTATCCGACCAGGAGACGGCCACGGCACCGAGGATACGAGGTCCCTTATCTGAGGGGGGTTGAGAATGTGGTAATTTTGGAAGATGCGGATCGGGTGGTTTATGTAAGTTTGCAGGAGCTGGTTGCGGTGATTGGCGTTCAATGCTGGAATCTCGTCGGAGGATGTTACGGTTGACCATGGTGCCCGGCGCGCGGGACACGGTGTCCGACCTTCTAGAGTCTCTAGAACTCGATACCGATCACCAAAAACTGCTTGATTCCGCCCACGAAGAGAGGGCTGTTTCGTTGGGGATGGATTGCTCCCATAAAGCGATGGTGGCGTTGGGCAGTTTGGAAGTGCAGAGTGCTACCAGCGGAACGTCCCAGTTTTCCGTACTGACGCCGGAGCGCGTGAGCGTGGTCAGACATCTTTGGATGGTGGTTTGTAGCTCTTTCGGAGCCGCACATGTCTCCTGTACAACTGATGGAAGGTTGAACAGAATCTTCGTCTGGCTGGCAACCAGCTGCCTCTTGTTCTTGAAACGAGCCTGGAGATTCTCCCACGCCGCGTGAAAATCTTCATTGGTCAAAGGGGAGCTGGACTCAATCGCCTTTGCCTCTCCACGCGTCTTGGACACCAGATGATAGAGCTTCTCAACTGGTGCCAATCTTGGATTATTCACGTACATTGCAGGGAACAGGTTGCGGAACGTGGGCCATTGGTTGTAATCTCCAGTGAAAACGTCCACTTCACATGTAGGAAGACGGTAACCAGGCTGACTGGCGTGCCGCGTGAGCGGTTCGAGACACGGAGGATAAATCGGAGGATTGGAGCTGCTCGATACGATACACCATATATACGTACTCGTATTTTGACATTACCGTCACTAAAAGGGGTCACTAAATGGGTCACGGACATGTTTGCGGCGTCGAGAAGTCGCTGGGACTCGGATCTGCTGAGGACTTTATTCGAGGGAGCAGACACCGTGACGCTCGGGATGGAGCGGGAGCTAGAACTGGAGAGCGCGGGTGATGGACTGCGACTCGAAACGGATACTTGTCGTGCTGTACCACCGAAAGGCCCAGCGATGACGATATACTGAAGAAACTGGTCTGAAAACGCTTGACGGTGTCGGTATTGAGCGGGACCTTGGACTTAGCTGGTGGTGTCGATGGCGATATGGAACGGCGAGGCACGGTTAAACGATCGGCTTTGTGGCTGCTTTTCGCAGGATCGGTAGGCATAGTCGAACTTGATTGACTACGCTGTAAAGGCTAACGCGTTGGTCGGCGAAATGAATACAATGGACTGTATTTACTTTCAGAGTTAATATCTGCCAACTTGGTAAATAAAGTTAAATTATCAGGGAGATATCTAGCTGTATGGAGGCAGAAAATATGGATTAAGAAAACGTACGAGGATGCGTACGGATGGTTATTGTTTATATTTAAATATTTGTATAAGCCTTATAATAAAATATACACGAGCGATGATATAAACATATACTTCAGTATTTGGCGGGAATTAAAACAAATTGCATATGGAGTGCACAGGTATCTGAGTGCCCTTAACTGGTTAGGATCATTTGCGCGATTTTTTCTCTTTCTGGAAAATAAAAATTCTGGAATAATTAAATAATTAATTAACTCCGTTTGACCCTTTTTTGTTTGTGTCGGATGTGACTTGGTCGAGGAAAAAATACCGCTTAGATCGGATCAGACCTGGGCGTCGTTTTAAAGGGTTTTTTTTCCAGTATCGGTGAAGGGTCGCGTAAAGGTAACTCGCGCATGGGGTAGGGCGCCCATCAACTGCGTTTGCTGACAGAACTTGTACAGGATGCCCACGAATGTGGGCCTTTTCGCGGAGAAACCGGATCATTAGCTCGTTTCCGCCATGCAACGTGATACGGTATATGAAGTTGACGAGGAGCCAAGTCAGATGAGCATCGTACGGGAGGAGAAGGTGATGACGCTCATCGTAACTCAGGGAGTCGGATGCCTGTAGCCGAACGCAAGCCCGGAGGAATCCATGTTAGTCGAGGAATGGATGCAAGCAGGAGAGTGAGCTTCCCGAGGCGATCGTTCGCTGCTCTGACAGACATCAAATTTCTACCAAATACTTCCTTCGTTGGATCAGCTGAACGAGGACTCTTCCGCGGCACAGAATTCCTGATAGGTAAGAGAAAGCGTTGGGGGTGAGAACTTCTCCGGCAGTAAGCTCTCCGTATGTAAACGGTCACCCTCAATGCTCGCCCAAAATCGGAGAAACGCTCCAGCAGGTCATCTTCCGGTGATAGATCAGCGGCCGCCACACCTCTACTTACCAGATCCGCAGGGTTATTTTCGGATCGAACATGGGCCCAGTCGCCGATGGCGGTCTTCCTGGAAATCGACGAAGGCGGACCAATTGCATGGTGGCTTATTGAGCCAGGCCAAGACGATGGTGAAATCGGTCCAAAAGAAGGAGCGGATGTTGGGGATCGGGAGCTCTGGAACCATGGCAGCATATAGGTCGGCGAGGAGCACCGCCCCGTTCCAGGCGAGGCCACGATACCGTCTTTATCGGGGCCACCCAGGTCTTCGCCGTGAGGAGGTGGACGCTTCAATGCTGCACCGAAAGCGCGTTAGAAAGCGTCACAGAACCCATGCAGCTGCTAGCGTCTAGCGTCTTGGCGGTACTAGCGTCCTCCGATTCCAGGAAATCTGCGTTGAGTAGGTGCTCCCAAGGAATAGCTTGAAGCACCCCCCTCTTATTCGAGGTCCATTTTCGTAGCGGAAAACATGCAGATCCTAGAGACTTTTGGAGTTCCTGGATAGCGAAATGGACCTCCTCTTGGGGATGGGCCCCAGCGAGAACGTCATCGACGTACATGTAGTGGCGCAGGATCTCACTTGCCCTTGGGTATTGTTGCCGTACATCCTGGGTCAGTTGGAGGACGACTCGGATGGCCAAGAAGGCCCCGAACAGATTGGGAAGGACCAAGGCGAACGTCTCCGGAAACTTGCCTGAGCGGCACGGATCCGAGATGCCACTAATTTGAGCGTCGATGACGCGGAATAGAGGCCTCATTAAATGGAACATTCGCTCAGACAGAAATGTTCCCTCCGACCCTGTGTCGATGAGGGCCCGCGCCTTGAAATCTGCACCCGAATGCCGAATAACCACCATAGCAGTCACTAGCAGGCCTTTGCGGGGAGTGGAAACGAGGAAATTTTGGAGGCTATGGCTGGAGGATGGGCGCTCAGCGGACTCGGGCTGGTGCGAATGGGATGGTGGCTGTAAGGTGGATACTGCCACCACGGAGGCATTGCTGCGATGCAAAAGAGTGTGGTGCCTTTCCTTGCAAATATGGCAGTTGTACGCACTAGGGCATTCCTTCAAATGATGGCCACGGGCGAAACAATTTAGGCACAGTTTTCGCTGCTTGATTGCAGCCGAATGGCTGATTCTGCACGAACATGTCGGTAAATTTTGGACAGATGCGGATCGGGTGGTTCTCCATGCCTCACAGTTTGCAGGAGACCTGGTTGACGGTGACCTTGGCGTTCAATGCCTGGAATCTCGTCGGAGGCACTGCCTTACGGTTGACCGATGGAATGCCCGGCGCAGCGGGACACGGTGTCCGACCTTCTAGAGTCTCTAGAACTCGATACCGATCGACCAAAAAACTGCTTGATTCCGCCCACGAAGAGAGGGCTGTTTCGTTGGGGATGGATTGCTCCCATAAAGCGATGGTGGCGTTGGGCAGTTTGGAAGTGCAGAGTGCTACCAGCGGAACGTCCCAGTTTTCCGTACTGACGCCGGAGCGCGTGAGCGTGGTCAGACATCTTTGGATGGTGGTTTGTAGCTCTTTCGGAGCCGCACATGTCTCCTGTACAACTGATGGAAGGTTGAACAGAATCTTCGTCTGGCTGGCAACCAGCTGCCTCTTGTTCTCGAAACGAGCCTGGAGATTCTCCCACGCCGCGTGAAAACCTTCATTGGTCAAAGGGGAGCTGGATACAATCGCCTTTGCCTCTCCACGCGTCTTGGACACCAGATGATAGAGCTTCTCAACTGGTGCCAATCTTGGATTATTCACGTACATTGCAGGGAACAGGTTGCGGAACGTGGGCCATTGGTTGTAATCTCCAGTGAAAACGTCCACTTCACATGTAGGAAGACGGTACCCAGGCTGACTGGGGTGTCGCGTGAGCGGTTCGAGACACGGAGGATAAATCGGAGGATTGGAGCTGCTCGATACGATACACCATATATACGTACTCGTATTTTGACTTTACCGTCACTAAAACGGCAAGACTCTGGTCGCGCGCATCTGCCGTGAGGGCTCGCGTTGGTCGGTTCGAAATGAATACAATGGACTGTATTTACTTTCAGAGTTAATATCTGCCAACTTGGTAAATAAAGTTAAATTATCAGGGAGATATCTAGCTGTATGGAGGCAGAAAATATGGATTAAGAAAACGTACGAGGATGCGTACGGATGGTTATTGTTTATATTTAAATATTTGTATAAGCCTTATAATAAAATATACACGAGCGATGATATAAACATATACTTCAGTATTTGGCGGGAATTAAAACAAATTGCATATGGAGTGCACAGGTATCTGAGTGCCCTTAACTGGTTAGGATCATTTGCGCGATTTTTTCTCTTTCTGGAATAATTAAATAATTAATTAACTCCGTTTGACCCTTTTTTTGTTTGTGTCGGATGTGAGGATCATTGCGCGAATTTTTCTCTTTCTGGAATAATTAAATAATTAATTAACTCCGTTTGACCCTTTTTTTGTTTGTGTCGGATGTGACTTGGTCGAGGAAAAAATACCGCTTAGATCGGATCAGACCTGGAGCGTCCGTTTTCAAAAACCGCGGTGTAGTTTTCTATCTCGAAGTCAATACCAGTATCGGTGAAGGGTCGCGAAAAGGTAACTCGCGTATGGGGTAGGGCGCCCATCAACTGCGTTTGCTGACAGAACTTGTACAGGATGCCCACGAATGTGGGCCTTTTCGCGGAGAAACCGGATCATTAGCTCGTTTCCGCCATGCAACGTGATACGGTATATGAAGTTGACGAGGAGCCAAGTCAGATGAGCATCGTACGGGAGGAGAAGGTGATGACGCTCATCGTAACTCAGGGAGTCGGATGCCTGTAGCCGAACGCAAGCCCGGAGGAATCCATGTTAGTCGAGGAATGGATGCAAGCAGGAGAGTGAGCTTCCCGAGGCGATCGTTCGCTGCTCTGACAGACATCAAATTTCTACCAAATACTTCCTTCGTTGGATCAGCTGAACGAGGACTCTTCCGCGGCACAGAATTCCTGATAGGTAAGAGAAAGCGTTGGGGGTGAGAACTTCTCCGGCAGTAAGCTCTCCGTATGTAAACGGTCACCCTCAATGCTCGCCCAAAATCGGAGAAACGCTCCAGCAGGTCATCTTCCGGTGATAGATCAGCGGCCGCCACACCTCTACTTACCAGATCCGCAGGGTTATTTTCGGATCGAACATGGGCCCAGTCGCCGATGGCGGTCTTCCTGGAAATCGACGAAGGCGGACCAATTGCATGGTGGCTTATTGAGCCAGGCCAAGACGATGGTGAAATCGGTCCAAAAGAAGGAGCGGATGTTGGGGATCGGGAGCTCTGGAACCATGGCAGCATATAGGTCGGCGAGGAGCACCGCCCCGTTCCAGGCGAGGCCACGATACCGTCTTTATCGGGGCCACCCGGGTCTTCGCCGTGAGGAGGTGGACGCTTCAATGCTGCACCGAAAGCGCGTTAGAAAGCGTCACAGAACCCATGCAGCTGCTAGCGTCTAGCGTCTTGGCGGTACTAGCGTCCTCCGATTCCAGGAAATCTGCGTTGAGTAGGTGCTCCCAAGGAATAGCTTGAAGCACCCCCCTCTTATTCGAGGTCCATTTTCGTAGCGGAAAACATGCAGATCCTAGAGACTTTTGGAGTTCCTGGATAGCGAGATGGACCTCCTCTTGGGGATGGGCCCCAGCGAGAACGTCATCGACGTACATGTAGTGGCGCAGGATCTCACTTGCCCTTGGGTATTGTTGCCGTACATCCTGGGTCAGTTGGAGGACGACTCGGATGGCCAAGAAGGCCCCGGACAGATTGGGAAGGACCAAGGCGAACGTCTCCACTTGCCTGGACGGATCCTTGGGAGGCACTACCTGTAGATGGCATAACTTTTGAGCCCGAGCGGCCACCGAATCCGAGATGCCACTAATTTGAGCGTCGATGACGCGGAATAGAGGCCTCATTAAATGGAACATTCGCTCAGACAGAAATGTTCCCTCCGACCCTGTGTCGATGAGGGCCCGCGCCTTGAAATCTGCACCCGAATGCCGAATAACCACCATAGCAGTCCCTAGCAGGCCTTTGCGGGGAGTGGAAACGAGGAAATTTTGGAGGCTATGGCTGGAGGATGGGCGCTCAGCGGACTCGGGCTGGTGCGAATGGGATGGTGGCTGTAAGGTGGATACTGCCACCACGGAGGCATTGCTGCGATGCAAAAGAGTGTGGTGCCTTTCCTTGCAAATATGGCAGTTGTACGCACTAGGGCATTCCTTCAAATGATGGCCACGGGCGAAACAATTTAGGCACAGTTTTCGCTGCTTGATTGCAGCCGAATGGCTGATTCTGCACGAACATGTCGGTAAATTTTGGACAGATGCGGATCGGGTGGTTCTCCATGCCTCACAGTTTGCAGGAGACCTGGTTGACGGTGACCTTGGCGTTCAATGCCTGGAATCTCGTCGGAGGCACTGCCTTACGGTTGACCGATGGAATGCCCGGCGCAGCGGGACACGGTGTCCGACCTTCTAGAGTCTCTAGAACTCGATACCGATCGACCAAAAAACTGCTTGATTCCGCCCACGAAGAGAGGGCTGTTTCGTTGGGGATGGATTGCTCCCATAAAGCGATGGTGGCGTTGGGCAGTTTGGAAGTGCAGAGTGCTACCAGCGGAACGTCCCAGTTTTCCGTACTGACGCCGGAGCGCGTGAGCGTGGTCAGACATCTTTGGATGGTGGTTTGTAGCTCTTTCGGAGCCGCACATGTCTCCTGTACAACTGATGGAAGGTTGAACAGAATCTTCGTCTGGCTGGCAACCAGCTGCCTCTTGTTCTCGAAACGAGCCTGGAGATTCTCCCACGCCGCGTGAAAATCTTCATTGGTCAAAGGGGAGCTGGACTCAATCGCCTTTGCCTCTCCACGCGTCTTGGACACCAGATGATAGAGCTTCTCAACTGGTGCCAATCTTGGATTATTCACGTACATTGCAGGGAACAGGTTGCGGAACGTGGGCCATTGGTTGTAATCTCCAGTGAAAACGTCCACTTCACATGTAGGAAGACGGTACCCAGGCTGACTGGCGTGCCGCGTGAGCGGTTCAAGACACGGAGGATAAATCGGAGGATTGGAGCTGCTCGATACGATACACCATATATACGTACTCGTATTTTGACATTACCGTCACTAAAAGGGGTCACTAAATGGGTCACGGACATGTTTGCGGCGTCGAGAAGTCGCTGGGACTCGGATCTGCTGAGGACTTTATTCGAGGGAGCAGACACCGTGACGCTCGGGATGGAGCGGGAGCTAGAACTGGAGAGCGCGGGTGATGGACTGCGACTCGAAACGGATACTTGTCGTGCTGTACCACCGAAAGGCCCAGCGATGACGATATACTGAAGAAACTGGTCTGAAAACGCTTGACGGTGTCGGTATTGAGCGGGACCTTGGACTTAGCTGGTGGTGTCGATGGCGATATGGAACGGCGAGGCACGGTTAAACGATCGGCTTTGTGGCTGCTTTTCGCAGGATCGGTAGGCATAGTCGAACTTGATTGACTACGCTGTAAAGGCTAACGCGTTGGTCGGCGAAATGAATACAATGGACTGTATTTACTTTCAGAGTTAATATCTGCCAACTTGGTAAATAAAGTTAAATTATCAGGGAGATATCTAGCTGTATGGAGGCAGAAAATATGGATTAAGAAAACGTACGAGGATGCGTACGGATGGTTATTGTTTATATTTAAATATTTGTATAAGCCTTATAATAAAATATACACGAGCGATGATATAAACATATACTTCAGTATTTGGCGGGAATTAAAACAAATTGCATATGGAGTGCACAGGTATCTGAGTGCCCTTAACTGGTTAGGATCATTTGCGCGATTTTTTCTCTTTCTGGAATAATTAAATAATTAATTAACTCCGTTTGACCCTTTTTTTGTTTGTGTCGGATGTGACTTGGTCGAGGAAAAAATACCGCTTAGATCGGATCAGACCTGGAGCGTCCGTTTTCAAAAACCGCGGTGTAGTTTTCTATCTCGAAGTCAATACCAGTATCGGTGAAGGGTCGCGAAAAGGTAACTCGCGTATGGGGTAGGGCGCCCATCAACTGCGTTTGCTGACAGAACTTGTACAGGATGCCCACGAATGTGGGCCTTTTCGCGGAGAAACCGGATCATTAGCTCGTTTCCGCCATGCAACGTGATACGGTATATGAAGTTGACGAGGAGCCAAGTCAGATGAGCATCGTACGGGAGGAGAAGGTGATGACGCTCATCGTAACTCAGGGAGTCGGATGCCTGTAGCCGAACGCAAGCCCGGAGGAATCCATGTTAGTCGAGGAATGGATGCAAGCAGGAGAGTGAGCTTCCCGAGGCGATCGTTCGCTGCTCTGACAGACATCAAATTTCTACCAAATACTTCCTTCGTTGGATCAGCTGAACGAGGACTCTTCCGCGGCACAGAATTCCTGATAGGTAAGAGAAAGCGTTGGGGGTGAGAACTTCTCCGGCAGTAAGCTCTCCGTATGTAAACGGTCACCCTCAATGCTCGCCCAAAATCGGAGAAACGCTCCAGCAGGTCATCTTCCGGTGATAGATCAGCGGCCGCCACACCTCTACTTACCAGATCCGCAGGGTTATTTTCGGATCGAACATGGGCCCAGTCGCCGATGGCGGTCTTCCTGGAAATCGACGAAGGCGGACCAATTGCATGGTGGCTTATTGAGCCAGGCCAAGACGATGGTGAAATCGGTCCAAAAGAAGGAGCGGATGTTGGGGATCGGGAGCTCTGGAACCATGGCAGCATATAGGTCGGCGAGGAGCACCGCCCCGTTCCAGGCGAGGCCACGATACCGTCTTTATCGGGGCCACCCAGGTCTTCGCCGTGAGGAGGTGGACGCTTCAATGCTGCACCGAAAGCGCGTTAGAAAGCGTCACAGAACCCATGCAGCTGCTAGCGTCTAGCGTCTTGGCGGTACTAGCGTCCTCCAATTCCAGGAAATCTGCGTTGAGTAGGTGCTCCCAAGGAATAGCTTGAAGCACCCCCCTCTTATTCGAGGTCCATTTTCGTAGCGGAAAACATGCAGATCCTAGAGACTTTTGGAGTTCCTGGATAGCGAGATGGACCTCCTCTTGGGGATGGGCCCCAGCGAGAACGTCATCGACGTACATGTAGTGGCGCAGGATCTCACTTGCCCTTGGGTATTGTTGCCGTACATCCTGGGTCAGTTGGAGGACGACTCGGATGGCCAAGAAGGCCCCGGACAGATTGGGAAGGACCAAGGCGAACGTCTCCACTTGCCTGGACGGATCCTTGGGAGGCACTACCTGTAGATGGCATAACTTTTGAGCCCGAGCGGCCACCGAATCCGAGATGCCACTAATTTGAGCGTCGATGACGCGGAATAGAGGCCTCATTAAATGGAACATTCGCTCAGACAGAAATGTTCCCTCCGACCCTGTGTCGATGAGGGCCCGCGCCTTGAAATCTGCACCCGAATGCCGAATAACCACCATAGCAGTCCCTAGCAGGCCTTTGCGGGGAGTGGAAACGAGGAAATTTTGGAGGCTATGGCTGGAGGATGGGCGCTCAGCGGACTCGGGCTGGTGCGAATGGGATGGTGGCTGTAAGGTGGATACTGCCACCACGGAGGCATTGCTGCGATACAAAAGAGTGTGGTGCCTTTCCTTGCAAATATGGCAGTTGTACGCACTAGGGCATTCCTTCAAATGATGGCCACGGGTGAAACAATTTAGGCACAGTTTTCGCTGCTTGATTGCAGCCATTCGATTCTGCACGAACATGTTGGTAAATTTTGGACAGATGCGGATCGGGTGGTTCTCCATGCCTCACAGTTTGCAGGAGACCTGGTTGACGGTGACCTTGGCGTTCAATGCCTGGAATCTCGTCGGAGGCACTGCCTTACGGTTGACCGATGGAATGCCCGGCGCAGCGGGACACGGTGTCCGACCTTCTAGAGTCTCTAGAACTCGATACCGATCGACCAAAAAACTGCTTGATTCCGCCCACGAAGAGAGGGCTGTTTCGTTGGGGATGGATTGCTCCCATAAAGCGATGGTGGCGTTGGGCAGTTTGGAAGTGCAGAGTGCTACCAGCGGAACGTCCCAGTTTTCCGTACTGACGCCGGAGCGCGTGAGCGTGGTCAGACATCTTTGGATGGTGGTTTGTAGCTCTTTCGGAGCCGCACATGTCTCCTGTACAACTGATGGAAGGTTGAACAGAATCTTCGTCTGGCTGGCAACCAGCTGCCTCTTGTTCTCGAAACGAGCCTGGAGATTCTCCCACGCCGCGTGAAAACCTTCATTGGTCAAAGGGGAGCTGGACACAATCGCCTTTGCCTCTCCACGCGTCTTGGACACCAGATGATAGAGCTTCTCAACTGGTGCCAATCTTGGATTATTCACGTACATTGCAGGGAACAGGTCGCGGAACGTGGGACATTGGTTGTAATCTCCAGTGAAAAAGTCCATTTCACATGTAGGAAGACGGTACCCAGGCTGACTGGGGTGTCGCGTGAGCGGTTCGAGACACGGAGGATAAATCGGAGGATTGGAGCTGCTCGATACGATACACCATATATACGTACTCGTATTTTGACTTTACTGTCACTAAAACGGCAAGACTCTCCTCGCGCGCATCTGCCGTGAGGGCTCGCGTTTGTCTGTTCTAAATACATTTACTTTCAGAGTTAATATCTGCCAACTTGGTAAATAAAGTTAAATTATCAGGGAGATATCTAGCTGTATGGAGGCAGAAAATATGGATTAAGAAAAGTACGAGGATGGTACGGATAGTTTTGTTTATATTTATTTTGTATAGCTTATAATAAAATATAACGAGCGATGATATAAATATACTTCAGTATTGGCGGGAATTGGAACAAATTGATATGGAGTGACAGGTATCTGAGTGCCCTTAACTGGTTAGGATATTTGCGCGATTTTTTCTCTTTCTGGAATAATTAAATAATTTATTAACTCCGTTTGACCCTTTTTTGTTTGTGTCGGATGTGAGGATCATTGCCGATTTTTCTCTTTCTGGAATAATTAAATAATTAATTAACTCCGTTTGACCCTTTTTTGTTTGTGTCGGATGTGACTTGGTCGAGGAAAAAATACCGCTAGATCGGATAGACCTGGAGCGTCCGTTTTCAAAAACCGCGGTGTAGTTTTTCGAAGTCAATAAGTATGGTGAAGGGTGCGAAAAGGTAACTCGCGCATGGGGAGGGCGCCCATCAACTGCGTTTGCTGACAGAACTTGTACAGGATGCCCACGAATGTGGGCCTTTTCGCGGAGAAACCGGATATTAGTGTTTCCGCCATGCAACGTGATACGGTATATGAAGTTGACGAGGAGCAAGTCAGATGAGCATGTACGGGAGGAGAAGGTGATGAGCTATCGTAACTCAGGGAGTGGATGCTGTAGCCGAACGCAAGCCCGGAGGAATATGTAGTCGAGGAATGGATGCAAGAGGAGAGTGAGCTTCCGAGGCGATCGTTCGCTGCTTGACAGACATAAATTTCTACCAAATTTTTCGTTGGATAGCTGAACGAGGATCTTCCGCGGCACAGAATTCCTGATAGGTAAGAGAAAGCGTTGGGGGTGAGAACTTCTCCGGCAGTAAGCTCTCCGTATGTAAACGGTACCCTAATGCTGCCAAAATCGGAGAAAGCTCCAGCAGGTCATCTTCCGGTGATAGATCAGCGGCGCCAACCTTATTCCAGATCCGCAGGGTTTTTGGACGAACAGGGCCCAGTCGCGATGGCGGTTTCTGGAAATGAGAAGGCGGATGATGGTGGTTATGAGCCAGGCAAGAGATGGTGAAATCGGTCAAAGAAGGAGCGGATGTTGGGGACGGGAGCTCTGGAACCATGGCAGCATATAGGTCGGCGAGAGCACCGCCCCGTTCCAGGCGAGGCCACGATACCGTCTTTATCCGGGCCACCCGGGTCTTCGCCGTGAGGAGGTGGAAGCTTCAATGCTGCACCGAAAGCGCGTTAGAAAGCGTCACAGAACCCATGCAGCTGCTAGCGTCTAGCGTCTTGGCGGTACTAGCGTCCTCCAATTCCAGGAAATCTGCGTTGAGTAGGTGCTCCCAAGGAATAGCTTGAAGCACCCCCTCTTATTCGAGGTCCATTTTCGTAGCGGAAAACATGCAGATCCTAGAGACTTTTGGAGTTCCTGATAGCGAGATGGGCCTCCTCTTGGGGATGGGCCCCAGCGAGAACGTCATCGACGTACATGTAGTGGCGCAGGATCTCACTTGCCCTTGGGTATTGTTGCCGTACATCCTGGGTCAGTTGGAGGACGACTCGGATGGCCAAGAAGGCCCCGGACAGATTGGGAAGGACCAAGGCGGACGTCTCCACTTGCCTGGACGGATCCTTGCGAGGCACTCCTGTAGATGGCATAACTTTTGAGCCCGGCGGCCACCGAATCCGAGATGCCACTAATTTGAGCGTCGATGACGCGGAATAGAGGCCTCATTAAATGGAACATTCGCTCAGACAGAAATGTTCCCTCCGACCCTTTGTCGATGAGGGCCCGCGCCTTGAAATCTGCCCCGAATGGCGAATAACCACCATAGCAGTCCCTGCAGGCTTGCGGGGAGTGGAACGAGGAAATTTTGGAGGCTATGGCTGGAGGATGGGCGGCGGAGGGGGGCGAGGGGACGGTACCAGGCTGACTGGGGTGTCGGTGAGCGGTTCGAGACACGGAGGATAAATCGGAGGATTGGAGTGCTCGAGACGATACACCATATATACGTACTCGTATTTTGACTTTACTGTCACTAAAACGGCAAGACTCTCCTGGCGCATCTGCGTGAGGGTGGTTTGTCTGTTCTAATAATTTACTTTCAGAGTTAATATCTGCCAACTTGGTAAATAAAGTTAAATTATCAGGGAGATATCTAGCTGTATGGAGGCAGAAAATATGGATTAAGAAAACGTACGAGGATGCGTACGGATGGTTATTGTTTATATTTAAATATTTGTATAAGCCTTATAATAAAATATACACGAGCGATGATATAAACATATACTTCAGTATTTGGCGGGAATTGGAACAAATTGCATATGGAGTGCACAGGTATCTGAGTGCCCTTAACTGGTTAGGATCATTTGCGCGATTTTTTCTCTTTCTGGAATAATTAAATAATTTATTAACTCCGTTTGACCCTTTTTTGTTTGTGTCGGATGTGAGGATCATTGCGCGATTTTTTCTCTTTCTGGAATAATTAAATAATTAATTAACTCCGTTTGACCCTTTTTTGTTTGTGTCGGATGTGACTTGGTCGAGGAAAAAATACCGCTAAGATCGGATCAGACCTGGAGCGTCCGTCTTTCAAAAACCGCTTTGTAGTTTTCTATCTCGAAGTCAATACCAGTATCGGTGAAGGGTCGCGAAAAGGTAACTCGCGCATGGGGTAGGGCGCCCATCAACTGCGTTTGCTGACGGAACTTGTACATGATGCACCTTACACCCACGAATGTGGGCCTTTTCGCGGAGAAACCGGATCATTAGCTCGTTTCCGCCATGCAACGTGATACGGTATATGAAGTTGACGAGGAGCCAAGTCAGATGAGCATCGTACGGGAGGAGAAGGTGATGACGCTCATCGTAACTCAGGGAGTCGGATGCCTGTAGCCGAACGCAAGCCCGGAGGAATCCATGTTAGTCGAGGAATGGATGCAAGCAGGAGAGTGAGCTTCCCGAGGCGATCGTTCGCTGCTCTGACAGACATCAAATTTCTACCAAATACTTCCTTCGTTGGATCAGCTGAACGAGGACTCTTCCGCGGCACAGAATTCCTGATAGGTAAGAGAAAGCGTTGGGGGTGAGAACTTCTCCGGCAGTAAGCTCTCCGTATGTAAACGGTCACCCTCAATGCTCGCCCAAAATCGGAGAAACGCTCCAGCAGGTCATCTTCCGGTGATAGATCAGCGGCCGCCACACCTCTACTTACCAGATCCGCAGGGTTATTTTCGGATCGAACATGGGCCCAGTCGCCGATGGCGGTCTTCCTGGAAATCGACGAAGGCGGACCAATTGCATGGTGGCTTATTGAGCCAGGCCAAGACGATGGTGAAATCGGTCCAAAAGAAGGAGCGGATGTTGGGGATCGGGAGCTCTGGAACCATGGCAGCATATAGGTCGGCGAGGAGCACCGCCCCGTTCCAGGCGAGGCCACGATACCGACTTTATCGGGGCCACCCAGGTCTTCGCCGTGAGGAGGTGGACGCTTCAATGCTGCACCGAAAGCGCGTTAGAAAGCGTCACAGAACCCATGCAGCTGCTAGCGTCTAGCGTCTTGGCGGTACTAGCGTCCTCCGATTCCAGGAAATCTGCGTTGAGTAGGTGCTCCCAAGGAATAGCTTGAAGCACCCCCCTCTTATTCGAGGTCCATTTTCGTAGCGGAAAACATGCAGATCCTAGAGACTTTTGGAGTTCCTGGATAGCGAGATGGGCCTCCTCTTGGGGATGGGCCCCAGCGAGAACGTCATCGACGTACATATAGTGGCGCAGGATCTCACTTGCCCTTGGGTATTGTTGCCGTACATCCTGGGTCAGTTGGAGGACGACTCGGATGGCCAAGAAGGCCCCGGACAGATTGGGAAGGACCAAGGCGAACGTCTCCACTTGCCTGGACGGATCCTTGGGAGGCACTACCTGTAGATGGATTAACTTTTGAGCCCGAGCGGCCACCGAATCCGAGATGCCACTAATTTGAGCGTCGATGACGCGGAATAGAGGCCTCATTAAATGGAACATTCGCTCAGACAGAAATGTTCCC
This sequence comes from Drosophila emarginata, assembly GCA_037075365.1. Lineage (NCBI taxonomy): Eukaryota > Metazoa > Arthropoda > Insecta > Diptera > Drosophilidae > Drosophila > Drosophila emarginata. Next base: position 24,410 of record JBAMCD010000173.1, read on the forward strand.
TCCGACCCTGTGTCGATGAGGGCCCGCGCCTTGAAATCTGCACCCGAATGGCGAATAACCACCATAGCAGTCCCTAGCAGGCCTTTGCGGGGAGTGGAAACGAGGAAATTTTGGAGGCTATGGCTGGAGGATGGGCGCTCAGCGGACTCGGGCTGGTGCGAATGGGATGGTGGCTGTAAGGTGGATACTGCCACCACGGAGGCATTGCTGCGATGCAAAAGAGTGTGGTGCCTTTCCTTGCAAATATGGCAGTTGTACGCACTAGGGCATTCCTTCAAATGATGGCCACGGGCGAAACAATTTAGGCACAGTTTTCGCTGCTTGATTGCAGCAATTCGATTCTGCACGAACATGTTGGTAAATTTTGGACAGATGCGGATCGGGTGGTTCTCCATGCCTCACAGTTTGCAGGAGACCTGGTTGACGGTGACCTTGGCGTTCAATGCCTGGAATCTCGTCGGAGGCACTGCCTTACGGTTGACCAATGGAATGCCCGGCGCAGCGGGACACGGTGTCCGACCTTCTAGAGTCTCTAGAACTCGATACCGATCGACCAAAAAACTGCTTGATTCCGCCCACGAAGAGAGGGCTGTTTCGTTGGGGATGGATTGCTCCCATAAAGCGATGGTGGCGTTGGGCAGTTTGGAAGTGCAGAGTGCTACCAGCGGAACGTCCCAGTTTTCCGTACTGACACCGGAGCGCGTGAGCGTGGTCAGACACCTTTGGATGGTGGTTTGTAGCTCTTTCGGAGCCGCACATGTCTCCTGTACAACTGATGGAAGGTTGAACAGAATCTTCGTCTGGCTGGCAACCAGCTGCCTCTTGTTCTCGAAACGAGCCTGGAGATTCTCCCACGCCGCATGAAAACCTTCATTGGTCAAAGGGGAGCTCGACACAATAGCCTTTGCCTCTCCACGCGTCTTGGACACCAGATGATAGAGCTTCTCAACTGGTGCCAATCTTGGATTATTCACGTACATTGCAGGGAACAGGTCGCAGAACGTGGGCCATTGGTTGTAATCTCCAGTGAAAACGTCCACTTCACATGTAGGAAGACGGTACCCAGGCTGACTGGGGTGTCGCGTGAGCGGTTCGAGACACGGAGGATAAATCGGAGGATTGGAGCTGCTCGATACGATACACCATATATACGTACTCGTATTTTGACTTTACTGTCACTAAAACGGCAAGACTCTCCTCGCGCGCATCTGCCGTGAGGGCTCGCGTTTGTCTGTTCTAAATACATTTACTTTCAGAGTTAATATCTGCCAACTTGGTAAATAAAGTTAAATTATCAGGGAGATATCTAGCTGTATGGAGGCAGAAAATATGGATTAAGAAAACGTACGAGGATGCGTACGGATAGTTATTGTTTATATTTAAATATTTGTATAAGCCTTATAATAAAATATACACGAGCGATGATATAAACATATACTTCAGTATTTGGCGGGAATTAAAACAAATTGCATATGGAGTGCACAGGTATCTGAGTGCCCTTAACTGGTTAGGATCATTTGCGCGATTTTTTCTCTTTCTGGAATAATTAAATAATTAATTAACTCCGTTTGACTCTTTTTTTGTTTGTGTCGGATGTGAGGATCATTGCGCGATTTTTTCTCTTTCTGGAATAATTAAATAATTAATTAACTCCGTTTGACCCTTTTTTTGTTTGTGTCGGATGTGACTTGGTCGAGGAAAAAATACCGCTAAGATCGGATCAGACCTGGAGCGTCCGTCTTTCAAAAACCGCTTTGTAGTTTTCTATCTCGAAGTCAATACCAGTATCGGTGAAGGGTCGCGAAAAGGTAACTCGCGCATGGGGTAGGGCGCCCATCAACTGCGTTTGCTGACGGAACTTGTACATGATGCACCTTACACCCACGAATGTGGGCCTTTTCGCGGAGAAACCGGATCATTAGCTCGTTTCCGCCATGCAACGTGATACGGTATATGAAGTTGACGAGGAGCCAAGTCAGATGAGCATCGTACGGGAGGAGAAGGTGATGACGCTCATCGTAACTCAGGGAGTCGGATGCCTGTAGCCGAACGCAAGCCCGGAGGAATCCATGTTAGTCGAGGAATGGATGCAAGCAGGAGAGTGAGCTTCCCGAGGCGATCGTTCGCTGCTCTGACAGACATCAAATTTCTACCAAATACTTCCTTCGTTGGATCAGCTGAACGAGGACTCTTCCGCGGCACAGAATTCCTGATAGGTAAGAGAAAGCGTTGGGGGTGAGAACTTCTCCGGCAGTAAGCTCTCCGTATGTAAACGGTCACCCTCAATGCTCGCCCAAAAATCGGAGAAACGCTCCAGCAGGTCATCTTCCGGTGATAGATCAGCGGCCGCCACACCTCTACTTACCAGATCCGCAGGGTTATTTTCGGATCGAACATGGGCCCAGTCGCCGATGGCGGTCTTCCTGGAAATCGACGAAGGCGGACCAATTGCATGGTGGCTTATTGAGCCAGGCCAAGACGATGGTGAAATCGGTCCAAAAGAAGGAGCGGATGTTGGGGATCGGGAGCTCTGGAACCATGGCAGCATATAGGTCGGCGAGGAGCACCGCCCCGTTCCAGGCGAGGCCACGATACCGTCTTTATCGGGACCACCCGGGTCTTCGCCGTGAGGAGGTGGACGCTTCAATGCTGCACCGAAAGCGCGTTAGAAAGCGTCACAGAACCCATGCAGCTGCTAGCGTCTAGCGTCTTGGCGGTACTAGCGTCCTCCAATTCCAGGAAATCTGCGTTGAGTAGGTGCTCCCAAGGAATAGCTTGAAGCACCCCCTCTTATTCGAGGTCCATTTTCGTAGCGGAAAACATGCAGATCCTAGAGACTTTTGGAGGTCCTGGATAGCGAGATGGACCTCCTCTTGGGGATGGGCCCCAGCGAGAACGTCATCGACGTACATGTAGTGGCGCAGGATCTCACTTGCCCTTGGGTATTGTTGCCGTACATCCTGGGTCAGTTGGAGGACGACTCGGATGGCCAAGAAGGCCCCGGACAGATTGGGAAGGACCAAGGCGGACGTCTTCACTTGCCTGGACGGATCCTTGCGAGGCACTACCTGTAGATGGCATAACTTTTGAGCCCGAGCGGCCACCGAATCCGAGATGCCACTAATTTGAGCGTCGATGACGCGGAATAGAGGCCTCATTAAATGGAACATTCGCTCAGACAGAAATGTTCCCTCCGACCCTTTGTCGATGAGGGCCCGCGCCTTGAAATCTGCACCCGAATGGCGAATAACCACCATAGCAGTCCCTAGCAGGCCTTCGCGGGGAGTGGAAACGAGGAAATTTTGGAGGCTATGGCTGGAGGATGGGCGCTCAGCGGACTCGGGCTGTTGCGAATGGGATGGTGGCTGAGGGTGTCGCGTGAGCGGTTCGAGACACGGAGGATAAATCGGAGGATTGGAGCTGCTCGATACGATACACCATATATACGTACTCGTATTTTGACTTTACTGTCACTAAAACGGCAAGATGCCTCCTCGCGCGCATCTGCCGTGAGGGCTCGCGTTTGTCTGTTCTAAATACATTTACTTTCAGAGTTAATATCTGCCAACTTGGTAAATAAAGTTAAATTATCAGGGAGATATCTATCTTCCGTACTGCCACCACGGGGGCATTGCTGCGATGCAAAAGAGTGTGGTGCCTTTCCTTGAAAATATGGCAGTTGTACGCACTAGGGCATTCCTTCAAATAATGGCCACGGGTGAAACAATTTAGGCACAGTTTTCGCTGCTTGATTGCAGCCATTCCATTCTGCACGAACATGTTGGTAAATTTTGGAGAGATGCGGATCGGGTGGTTCTCCATGCCTCACAGTTTGCAGGAGACCTGGTTGACGGTGACCTTGGCGTTCAATGCCTGGAATCTCGTCGGAGGCACTGCCTTACGGTTGACCAATGGAATGCCCGGCGCAGCGGGACACGGTGTCCGACCTTCTAGAGTCTCTAGAACTCGATACCGATCGACCAAAAAACTGCTTGATTCCGCCCACGAAGAGAGGGCTGTTTTGTTGGGGATGGATTGCTCCCATAAAGCGATGGTGGCGTTGGGCAGTTTGGAAGTGCAGAGTGCTACCAGCGGAACGTCCCAGTTTTCCGTACTGACACCGGAGCGCGTGAGCGTGGTCAGACACCTTTGGATGGTGGTTTGTAGCTCTTTCGGAGCCGCACATGTCTCCTGTACAACTGATGGAAGGTTGAACAGAATCTTCGTCTGGCTGGCAACCAGCTGCCTCTTGTTCTCGAAACGAGCCTGGAGATTCTCCCACGCCGCATGAAAACCTTCATTGGTCAAAGGGGAGCTCGACACAATAGCCTTTGCCTCTCCACGCGTCTTGGACACCAGATGATAGAGCTTCTCAACTGGTGCCAATCTTGGATTATTCACGTACATTGCAGGGAACAGGTCGCAGAACGTGGGCCATTGGTTGTAATCTCCAGTGAAAACGTCCACTTCACATGTAGGAAGACGGTACCCAGGCTGACTGGGGTGTCGCGTGAGCGGTTCGAGACACGGAGGATAAATCGGAGGATTGGAGCTGCTCGATACGATACACCATATATACGTACTCGTATTTTGACTTTACTGTCACTAAAACGGCAAGACTCTCCTCGCGCGCATCTGCCGTGAGGGCTCGCGTTTGTCTGTTCTAAATACATTTACTTTCAGAGTTAATATCTGCAACTTGGTAAATAAAGTTAAATTATCAGGGAGATATCTAGCTGTATGGAGGCAGAAAATATGGATTAAGAAAACGTACGAGGATGCGTACGGATAGTTATTGTTTATATTTAAATATTTGTATAAGCCTTATAATAAAATATACACGAGCGATGATATAAACATATACTTCAGTATTTGTCGGGAATTGGAACAAATTGCATATGGAGTGCACAGGTATCTGAGTGCCCTTAACTGGTTAGGATCATTTGCGCGATTTTTTCTCTTTCTGGAATAATTAAATAATTAATTAACTCCGTTTGACCCTTTTTTTGTTTGTGTCGGATGTGACTTGGTCGAGGAAAAAATACCGCTTAGATCGGATCAGACCTGGAGCGTCCGTTTTCAAAAACCGCGGTGTAGTTTTCTATCTCGAAGTCAATACCAGTATCGGTGAAGGGTCGCGAAAAGGTAACTCGCGTATGGGGTAGGGCGCCCATCAACTGCGTTTGCTGACAGAACTTGTACAGGATGCCCACGAATGTGGGCCTTTTCGCGGAGAAACCGGATCATTAGCTCGTTTCCGCCATGCAACGTGATACGGTATATGAAGTTGACGAGGAGCCAAGTCAGATGAGCATCGTACGGGAGGAGAAGGTGATGACGCTCATCGTAACTCAGGGAGTCGGATGCCTGTAGCCGAACGCAAGCCCGGAGGAATCCATGTTAGTCGAGGAATGGATGCAAGCAGGAGAGTGAGCTTCCCGAGGCGATCGTTCGCTGCTCTGACAGACATCAAATTTCTACCAAATACTTCCTTCGTTGGATCAGCTGAACGAGGACTCTTCCGCGGCACAGAATTCCTGATAGGTAAGAGAAAGCGTTGGGGGTGAGAACTTCTCCGGCAGTAAGCTCTCCGTATGTAAACGGTCACCCTCAATGCTCGCCCAAAAATCGGAGAAACGCTCCAGCAGGTCATCTTCCGGTGATAGATCAGCGGCCGCCACACCTCTACTTACCAGATCCGCAGGGTTATTTTCGGATCGAACATGGGCCCAGTCGCCGATGGCGGTCTTCCTGGAAATCGACGAAGGCGGACCAATTGCATGGTGGCTTATTGAGCCAGGCCAAGACGATGGTGAAATCGGTCCAAAAGAAGGAGCGGATGTTGGGGATCGGGAGCTCTGGAACCATGGCAGCATATAGGTCGGCGAGGAGCACCGCCCCGTTCCAGGCGAGGCCACGATACCGTCTTTATCGGGGCCACCCGGGTCTTCGCCGTGAGGAGGTGGACGCTTCAATGCTGCACCGAAAGCGCGTTAGAAAGCGTCACAGAACCCATGCAGCTGCTAGCGTCTAGCGTCTTGGCGGTACTAGCGTCCTCCAATTCCAGGAAATCTGCGTTGAGTAGGTGCTCCCAAGGAATAGCTTGAAGCACCCCCCTCTTATTCGAGGTCCATTTTCGTAGCGGAAAACATGCAGATCCTAGAGACTTTTGGAGTTCCTAGATAGCGAGATGGGCCTCCTCTTGGGGATGGGCCCCAGCGAGAACGTCATCGACGTACATGTAGTGGCGCAGGATCTCACTTGCCCTTGGGTATTGTTGCCGTACATCCTGGGTCAGTTGGAGGACGACTCGGATGGCCAAGAAGGCCCCGGACAGATTGGGAAGGACCAAGGCGGACGTCTCCACTTGCCTGGACGGATCCTTGCGAGGCACTACCTGTAGATGGCATAACTTTTGAGCCCGAGCGGCCACCGAATCCGAGATGCCACTAATTTGAGCGTCGATGACGCGGAATAGAGGCCTCATTAAATGGAACATTCGCTCAGACAGAAATGTTCCCTCCGACCCTTTGTCGATGAGGGCCCGCGCCTTGAAATCTGCACCCGAATGGCGAATAACCACCATAGCAGTCCCTAGCAGGCCTTTGCGGGGAGTGGAAACGAGGAAATTTTGGAGGCTATGGCTGGAGGATGGGCGCTCAGCGGACTCGGGCTGGTGCGAATGGGATGGTGGAAGACGGTACCCAGGCTGACTGGGGTGTCGCGTGAGCGGTTCGAGACACGGAGGATAAATCGGAGGATTGGAGCTGCTCGAGACGATACACCATATATACGTACTCGTATTTTGACTTTACTGTCACTAAAACGGCAAGACTCTCCTCGCGCGCATCTGCCGTGAGGGCTCGCGTTTGTCTGTTCTAATAATTTATTTCAGAGTTAATATCTGCAACTTGGTAAATAAAGTTAAATTATCAGGGAGTATTAGCTGTTGGAGGCAGAAATATGGATTAAGAAAAGTACGAGGATGCGTACGGATAGTTTTGTTTATTTAATTTGTATAAGCCTTATAATAAATATCACGAGCGTGATATAAACTTACTTCAGTATTTGGCGGGAATTGAAACAATTGCTATGGAGGACAGGTATTGAGTGCCCTTAACTGGTTAGGATCATTTGCGCGATTTTTTCTCTTTCTGGAATAATTAAATAATTAATTAACTCCGTTTGACTCTTTTTTTGTTTGTGTCGGATGTGAGGATCATTGCGCGATTTTTTCTCTTTCTGGATAATTAATTTAATTAACTCCGTTTGACCCTTTTTTTGTTTGTGTCGGATGTGACTTGGTCGAGGAAAAAATACCGCTAAGATCGGATAGACCTGGAGCGTCCGTCTTTCAAAAACCGCTTTGTAGTTTTCTATTCGAAGTCAATACCAGTATCGGTGAAGGGTCGCGAAAAGGTAACTCGCGCATGGGGTAGGGCGCCCATCAACTGCGTTTGCTGACGGAACTTGTACATGATGCACCTTACACCCACGAATGTGGGCCTTTTCGCGGAGAAACCGGATCATTAGCTCGTTTCCGCCATGCAACGTGATACGGTATATGAAGTTGACGAGGAGCCAAGTCAGATGAGCATCGTACGGGAGGAGAAGGTGATGACGCTCATCGTAACTCAGGGAGTCGGATGCCTGTAGCCGAACGCAAGCCCGGAGGAATCCATGTTAGTCGAGGAATGGATGCAAGCAGGAGAGTGAGCTTCCGAGGCGATCGTTCGCTGCTCTGACAGACATCAAATTTCTACCAAATACTTCCTTCGTTGGATCAGCTGAACGAGGACTCTTCCGCGGCACAGAATTCCTGATAGGTAAGAGAAAGCGTTGGGGGTGAGAACTTCTCCGGCAGTAAGCTCTCCGTATGTAAACGGTCACCCTCAATGCTCGCCCAAAATCGGAGAAACGCTCCAGCAGGTCATCTTCCGGTGATAGATCAGCGGCCGCCACACCTCTACTTACCAGATCCGCAGGGTTATTTTCGGATCGAACATGGGCCCAGTCGCCGATGGCGGTCTTCCTGGAAATCGACGAAGGCGGACCAATTGCATGGTGGCTTATTGAGCCAGGCCAAGACGATGGTGAAATCGGTCCAAAAGAAGGAGCGGATGTTGGGGATCGGGAGCTCTGGAACCATGGCAGCATATAGGTCGGCGAGGAGCACCGCCCCGTTCCAGGCGAGGCCACGATACCGTCTTTATCGGGACCACCCGGGTCTTCGCCGTGAGGAGGTGGACGCTTCAATGCTGCACCGAAAGCGCGTTAGAAAGCGTCACAGAACCCATGCAGCTGCTAGCGTCTAGCGTCTTGGCGGTACTAGCGTCCTCCGATTCCAGGAAATCTGCGTTGAGTAGGTGCTCCCAAGGAATAGCTTGAAGCACCCCCCTCTTATTCGAGGTCCATTTTCGTAGCGGAAAACATGCAGATCCTAGAGACTTTTGGAGTTCCTGGATAGCGAGATGGACCTCCTCTTGGGGATGGGCCCCAGCGAGAACGTCATCGACGTACATGTAGTGGCGCAGGATCTCACTTGCCCTTGGGTATTGTTGCCGTACATCCTGGGTCAGTTGGAGGACGACTCGGATGGCCAAGAAGGCCCCGGACAGATTGGGAAGGACCAAGGCGAACGTCTCCACTTGCCTGGACGGATCCTTGGGAGGCACTACCTGTAGATGGCATAACTTTTGAGCCCGAGCGGCCACCGAATCCGAGATGCCACTAATTTGAGCGTCGATGACGCGGAATAGAGGCCTCATTAAATGGAACATTCGCTCAGACAGAAATGTTCCCTCCGACCCTGTGTCGATGAGGGCCCGCGCCTTGAAATCTGCACCCGAATGGCGAATAACCACCATAGCAGTCCCTAGCAGGCCTTCGCGGGGAGTGGAAACGAGGAAATTTTGGAGGCTATGGCTGGAGGATGGGCGCTCAGCGGACTCGGGCTGGTGCGAATGGGATGGTGGCTGTAAGGTGGATACTGCCACCACGGAGGCATTGCTGCGATGCAAAAGAGTGTGGTGCCTTTCCTTGAAAATATGGCAGTTGTACGCACTAGGGCATTCCTTCAAATAATGGCCACGGGTGAAACAATTTAGGCACAGTTTTCGCTGCTTGATTGCAGCCATTCCATTCTGCACGAACATGTTGGTAAATTTTGGACAGATGCGGATCGGGTGGTTCTCCATGCCTCACAGTTTGCAGGAGACCTGGTTGACGGTGACCTTGGCGTTCAATGCCTGGAATCTCGTCGGAGGCACTGCCTTACGGTTGACCAATGGAATGCCCGGCGCAGCGGGACACGGTGTCCGACCTTCTAGAGTCTCTAGAACTCGATACCGATCGACCAAAAAACTGCTTGATTCCGCCCACGAAGAGAGGGCTGTTTTGTTGGGGATGGATTGCTCCCATAAAGCGATGGTGGCGTTGGGCAGTTTGGAAGTGCAGAGTGCTACCAGCGGAACGTCCCAGTTTTCCGTACTGACACCGGAGCGCGTGAGCGTGGTCAGACACCTTTGGATGGTGGTTTGTAGCTCTTTCGGAGCCGCACATGTCTCCTGTACAACTGATGGAAGGTTGAACAGAATCTTCGTCTGGCTGGCAACCAGCTGCCTCTTGTTCTCGAAACGAGCCTGGAGATTCTCCCACGCCGCATGAAAACCTTCATTGGTCAAAGGGGAGCTCGACACAATAGCCTTTGCCTCTCCACGCGTCTTGGACACCAGATGATAGAGCTTCTCAACTGGTGCCAATCTTGGATTATTCACGTACATTGCAGGGAACAGGTCGCAGAACGTGGGCCATTGGTTGTAATCTCCAGTGAAAACGTCCACTTCACATGTAGGAAGACGGTACCCAGGCTGACTGGGGTGTCGCGTGAGCGGTTCGAGACACGGAGGATAAATCGGAGGATTGGAGCTGCTCGATACGATACACCATATATACGTACTCGTATTTTGACTTTACTGTCACTAAAACGGCAAGACTCTCCTCGCGCGCATCTGCCGTGAGGGCTCGCGTTTGTCTGTTCTAAATACATTTACTTTCAGAGTTAATATCTGCCAACTTGGTAAATAAAGTTAAATTATCAGGGAGATATCTAGCTGTATGGAGGCAGAAAATATGGATTAAGAAAACGTACGAGGATGCGTACGGATAGTTATTGTTTATATTTAAATATTTGTATAAGCCTTATAATAAAATATACACGAGCGATGATATAAACATATACTTCAGTATTTGGCGGGAATTGGAACAAATTGCATATGGAGTGCACAGGTATCTGAGTGCCCTTAACTGGTTAGGATCATTTGCGCGATTTTTTCTCTTTCTGGAATAATTAAATAATTAATTAACTCCGTTTGACCCTTTTTTTGTTTGTGTCGGATGTGACTTGGTCGAGGAAAAAATACCGCTTAGATCGGATCAGACCTGGAGCGTCCGTTTTCAAAAACCGCGGTGTAGTTTTCTATCTCGAAGTCAATACCAGTATCGGTGAAGGGTCGCGAAAAGGTAACTCGCGTATGGGGTAGGGCGCCCATCAACTGCGTTTGCTGACAGAACTTGTACAGGATGCCCACGAATGTGGGCCTTTTCGCGGAGAAACCGGATCATTAGCTCGTTTCCGCCATGCAACGTGATACGGTATATGAAGTTGACGAGGAGCCAAGTCAGATGAGCATCGTACGGGAGGAGAAGGTGATGACGCTCATCGTAACTCAGGGAGTCGGATGCCTGTAGCCGAACGCAAGCCCGGAGGAATCCATGTTAGTCGAGGAATGGATGCAAGCAGGAGAGTGAGCTTCCCGAGGCGATCGTTCGCTGCTCTGACAGACATCAAATTTCTACCAAATACTTCCTTCGTTGGATCAGCTGAACGAGGACTCTTCCGCGGCACAGAATTCCTGATAGGTAAGAGAAAGCGTTGGGGGTGAGAACTTCTCCGGCAGTAAGCTCTCCGTATGTAAACGGTCACCCTCAATGCTCGCCCAAAAATCGGAGAAACGCTCCAGCAGGTCATCTTCCGGTGATAGATCAGCGGCCGCCACACCTCTACTTACCAGATCCGCAGGGTTATTTTCGGATCGAACATGGGCCCAGTCGCCGATGGCGGTCTTCCTGGAAATCGACGAAGGCGGACCAATTGCATGGTGGCTTATTGAGCCAGGCCAAGACGATGGTGAAATCGGTCCAAAAGAAGGAGCGGATGTTGGGGATCGGGAGCTCTGGAACCATGGCAGCATATAGGTCGGCGAGGAGCACCGCCCCGTTCCAGGCGAGGCCACGATACCGTCTTTATCGGGACCACCCGGGTCTTCGCCGTGAGGAGGTGGACGCTTCAATGCTGCACCGAAAGCGCGTTAGAAAGCGTCACAGAACCCATGCAGCTGCTAGCGTCTAGCGTCTTGGCGGTACTAGCGTCCTCCAATTCCAGGAAATCTGCGTTGAGTAGGTGCTCCCAAGGAATAGCTTGAAGCACCCCCCTCTTATTCGAGGTCCATTTTCGTAGCGGAAAACATGCAGATCCTAGAGACTTTTGGAGGTCCTGGATAGCGAGATGGACCTCCTCTTGGGGATGGGCCCCAGCGAGAACGTCATCGACGTACATGTAGTGGCGCAGGATCTCACTTGCCCTTGGGTATTGTTGCCGTACATCCTGGGTCAGTTGGAGGACGACTCGGATGGCCAAGAAGGCCCCGGACAGATTGGGAAGGACCAAGGCGGACGTCTTCACTTGCCTGGACGGATCCTTGCGAGGCACTACCTGTAGATGGCATAACTTTTGAGCCCGAGCGGCCACCGAATCCGAGATGCCACTAATTTGAGCGTCGATGACGCGGAATAGAGGCCTCATTAAATGGAACATTCGCTCAGACAGAAATGTTCCCTCCGACCCTTTGTCGATGAGGGCCCGCGCCTTGAAATCTGCACCCGAATGGCGAATAACCACCATAGCAGTCCCTAGCAGGCCTTCGCGGGGAGTGGAAACGAGGAAATTTTGGAGGCTATGGCTGGAGGATGGGCGCTCAGCGGACTCGGGCTGTTGCGAATGGGATGGTGGCTGTAAGGTGTCGCGTGAGCGGTCGAGAAGGAGGATAAAGGGGGATTGGAGGGAAGAAACCATATATGTGGGTTTTTGTTTTGAAAGGGAAGGGCCGGGGGGATGTGGGGGGGGGGGTGGGGTTGTTTGTTTTATATTTTTTTTTTTGGTTTTTTGTGTTAAAAAAAAATTATATGGGGGGGTTGATACTGCCACCACGGGGGCATTGCTGCGATGCAAAAGAGTGTGGTGCCTTTCCTTGAAAATATGGCAGTTGTACGCACTAGGGCATTCCTTCAAATAATGGCCACGGGTGAAACAATTTAGGCACAGTTTTCGCTGCTTGATTGCAGCCATTCCATTCTGCACGAACATGTTGGTAAATTTTGGAGAGATGCGGATCGGGTGGTTCTCCATGCCTCACAGTTTGCAGGAGACCTGGTTGACGGTGACCTTGGCGTTCAATGCCTGGAATCTCGTCGGAGGCACTGCCTTACGGTTGACCAATGGAATGCCCGGCGCAGCGGGACACGGTGTCCGACCTTCTAGAGTCTCTAGAACTCGATACCGATCGACCAAAAAACTGCTTGATTCCGCCCACGAAGAGAGGGCTGTTTTGTTGGGGATGGATTGCTCCCATAAAGCGATGGTGGCGTTGGGCAGTTTGGAAGTGCAGAGTGCTACCAGCGGAACGTCCCAGTTTTCCGTACTGACACCGGAGCGCGTGAGCGTGGTCAGACACCTTTGGATGGTGGTTTGTAGCTCTTTCGGAGCCGCACATGTCTCCTGTACAACTGATGGAAGGTTGAACAGAATCTTCGTCTGGCTGGCAACCAGCTGCCTCTTGTTCTCGAAACGAGCCTGGAGATTCTCCCACGCCGCATGAAAACCTTCATTGGTCAAAGGGGAGCTCGACACAATAGCCTTTGCCTCTCCACGCGTCTTGGACACCAGATGATAGAGCTTCTCAACTGGTGCCAATCTTGGATTATTCACGTACATTGCAGGGAACAGGTCGCAGAACGTGGGCCATTGGTTGTAATCTCCAGTGAAAACGTCCACTTCACATGTAGGAAGACGGTACCCAGGCTGACTGGGGTGTCGCGTGAGCGGTTCGAGACACGGAGGATAAATCGGAGGATTGGAGCTGCTCGATACGATACACCATATATACGTACTCGTATTTTGACTTTACTGTCACTAAAACGGCAAGACTCTCCTCGCGCGCATCTGCCGTGAGGGCTCGCGTTTGTCTGTTCTAAATACATTTACTTTCAGAGTTAATATCTGCCAACTTGG
>JBAMCD010000174.1:605000-872500 GCA_037075365.1 Drosophila emarginata
TCTGCAGCATTGAATACCAAAATCAGAACACAAAGATAAGCCGGATCTTCGACATCCCGTTCGGGGGTTTCAAAAAATGGATGCACGTACAGTAGATGCTGGGCAACAGCCATCACCAGATGTGGATGCTTTTGTCCAATTTTCCTCATGCAGGCATAAGTGGAGTGGCGATCCTGTGGATATTTAGCCAACACGTCGAGCAGCTTCTGGACAACCATCAGCAGGCAAGTTTGGGTTGATACACGACAGGCACCTAGCATCAGATGCAAGCCCTCGCGCACGTCCACCGAATAATCCTCGAGAGAACTGAGCATGATCTCCAATTGATCCTCGCGCAACACTATATGCCTGGCAATAGCTGTCAAACTGTAAATAGCCTTCAAGCGGACATCCTCAATCTCGTCATTGAACATATCCACCAGAAAGTCCAAACTGGTCACCGCAAAATCAGGTCTGGATAAAGCCAGTTTGCACATAGAAGCAACTGCCGCTGTCCTAACTTCCAGGAACTCATCTTCGAGCCCATGTATCAGAGCTCCACAGGCTCCGCTAGCTATAATCGAAATACTTCTTGCGTCCAAATGCTCCTGTGGAGCATCATCAGCCCATCGCTTGCCCGAGGACCATTCACCGCTGGTTACAAGGCGGGCTCCTCTCTCATGCGCCGTTCGCTTTCGGCGAAGATTACTCATCAACTTTTTGTCTAATGTTTGATGAAGGAACTCTCGACTAACATGCGTCATGCCACCAAGCAATTCAGCAGCCAGTACCCGAATTTGAAGGGAGAGATCGCATAGTGATTCACAAACCTTGCTGAAGGCAGCATCCACCATACGTATGTCCTCCTGTTCTCCTCTCCCTTCCGAACCAATTATATGGTCGGGATGGCAATTTCCCAGTATATAGACGAGCCGAAGAGCCTCCATACGGACACACTCGTAATCATCCTTCATGGCCTCTACGGCTCGTTTATATAGCACTGCCGGCAACTGTGAGCCACGTTCGCCAAGCGTCAGTAGAGCATGCAGTGCCTGGGCCCTCACACCCGAATCCTGCGAGTCAATATAAAACGCCAATTTCCATACATAATGTCGCTCGCTCTCCAAGCGGGTGGCAAAACTGCCAATGACCAACATGGCGTTTTTCTGTGTGTGGGTCGACCCCGAACGCAACTGCTCTTTCGCTAGATGGGCCACTTGTGTATTGTATGACATGGGCACTAGATGGCCACGACGCTGTCCTATTCTGTAGAGGCACATCATTCCCTTGGCCAGGACTTTTTGGGCAGTCTCCTTGCGCAACAAATACATAAAGTAGTCAATGATTAGTGTTACTGCCTGTTCTGTAGTGCATTCGCAGCCCAACCCACATAGCAGTTCCAGTAACTTTACCCGAACGGAAGTATCGCTATCGGGATCCTGTAGCTGATACAAAGTGAATATCTTTGTCGATGCCTCCTTCAGTTCCGCCAAATCTACATTTTCGTAGGCAATCTCATCCGTGATTTTTACCAACACTTCAAGTAATTCCTTGGTGGTCCGAATGGTGGCAGTATTGCCATTGGTAGCTCCGCCCTGAGTTTGTCCACTGCCGAGTAAAGGAGCACCAGCAGCTACATTGGTCGAGACATTGGTGTCGGCAACAGAAACAACATCGCCACTAGCGCAAGATCCTGCAACGGCTACACTTTCCGTTGATCCACTCGTCAAGTATGGCTCCAGTTGACCAAGCACTTGCAGTTTCTTTTCTGTTACCTTAGCGTTTGATTTTATTCTGCTACTGGCCGATGTCGCCAAAGTCTGCAGACGGAGCTTCTTTAGAGGAGGCGCTCCATCAATAATCTCCACATAGGAACTATGGACCTTCTTAATGGACAGTGCCATGGCTTCATTTAGCTAGTTAAATTGTCGTTCCTTTCTTGGTTAGTGTTGTCAAACGTCCAATTGCCGGCTATCAACTCCATTAAGCTAAAGATACACCAACAAACATTTTTACCGTTGATATGCACCATCTAAGACATACATATTGTGATTGTGTGTCTTAACGAAGCAAGTAAATGAAACATTTAAAATCGTGACGAATATAATATAATAATATATATAATAATATGATGTCGTCTTACTTATATTAACAAGCCGCTTATCAAAAATTTGCTCTGTAAAAAGGCCACTTGTGGAAATACCCCATATGTACGATAATTATATCGATATTATTGACATAAGAGTTGTCGATAATTCTTGCCGAGAAACCTTTCGAGGATTTATCCTAAAGAACATGTTATTAGTGTCTGTGGAATGCATTCCCACACAAATGATGGAACCGGGATTAATGTTGGTGGCAGTCCAGAGGGCAAAATACGCTGTATTTTCCTTAGTGAATTTCATGCCACAGCTGGTTGCAAGATAAGCTGTCAGGTACATATCGAAATCTCTATCAAAATCCACTGTTATTACAATTTACTTTTTTTATAATTTCGCCATTTCGTTCCCGCCAGGTTCCCGAAAACTACATATCTAAAGAAGTTTTCGATGCCATTAATGTGTACATAATACCCAAACAGCATCTGCAGCGATGTATTCTCACTGTGAATGCCATGGATGTAAAAATTGTGGGTTATCCAGTGGGTATCCAGGACCAGCAGAAATATGCACGAAATGCGTTCCTCTTTAATTTATGTTTTGTTTGCGATTCTCGTGCAAGAACTGTTCAATATGAGCCCGTAGTGAAGAAACTTTCTGAATATCTCATTATGATGGAAGAGGAATCATGTTTTCTTTCGCGGGAAGATGACAAAGGGCGATTGCAAAATATTTTCGAAACTGTGCTCAGAGATTTAAATGAGCGCAAGGTGGCTACCATTGTGGAAGGCGATAATACCATTTATCTAAAGATTGTAATGCATAAGCCAGATCCTCCGGCAGTGAAGGATCATATGGTGCCATTGCTTCTAGCCAACTTAGGTAATACTCCACTCGAGAACTGGGATTTGACGACACAGCAGGTAGAATGAAAAAAGAAATCACCCTTGAATCACTGAATCCCATTAATATATCTATTTGTTGGCATCTTTTTATAGATTTTGCCATATATCAATGGAATCAATCACGTAGCCCGCATTGCAGCCGAAGCAGATGTTGAAACGGATCTGGTCAAATCGTGCATTCAAAATTTGGTTTATTATGGTGTCGTCCAATTACTACCCATTCTTAAATATGGCAACGTGTATATGACCCAAAACCTAAAGCATCTTATCCAGAGTGCAGCATTGAGTAATGCTTGTCGCAAATATGTTGGTCTAAATCCGGACAAGATGTCGCCTAGCGTTCAGCGGATATTTCAATTTTATGCATCGATGACGCATGGCGTCACATTACGTGCGATTTGCCAGCGACTCTGTCCTCAAAATCACAACATTGATGAACGTAAAATGGTAATCTTTGGGCTACAGCACAAGTTCATTCGCTGCATTCACAAATATCCTGTTTTTACTGGTTCCGTGCCATCGGGTAGACAGAAGATGTACACGGGACTAATCAGTTTCGATGAGATATGCTGCAAGACGGGCTTATCGCCGTGTACAATCGAACGGGACATTGAAAAGGACACGAATGTTACTGTGATTTGGAAATAATATAATATATATATATACATATAAATATAATTAAATGAAATAATTAAGTTTACCTATTAAAATGTCTTCAAATTGTTATGTTTTCGTTTTTTAAAAATGATTAACAAACTCCACGTACTAAAAATGCTAGAAAAAACTTAAAATCAAGTTAAACAATATAATTTTATTTTGCTGTCTTTCGAAATACAATAGAATATTTTTTGTTCAATAATCCCTCGACTTTGTAGGTGTTTTGAATGAATTTTTGGAGACACTTTGTCGCATTTAAACACAATAATTAATGACTTTCACTTAATGATTTTCACTTAATTATTTTTGAAAACCTTCAAGAAATCAAATATGTATGTACATACATCCATGATACCGTCAATTATCTATCATACAAAACTTTTAAAAACTTTGAAACTCCGCAGAAGTACAGGGGAAAAATAGGAAAAACGGTGATGGAACAAATTTCAAAGCCAAAGAAAAATCGGTTGAGAAACTTTTAAAAATCTACTTTGATAATATAACCATTTACTATGTAGTTATAAAATTGCGTATAGAATACGGTTAATTAGATTAAGAATATGTTTATAATAAACTTTAGCCAAAATGGGAGAGGCTATAAATCAGTGGGTGAAGATATCGCAGATTAAAGAATACGACTCAATATTATAATAAAATAATATATATATATAAATAATAAACAGTATTAATAAAGTATGCAAAGTTTTATAAGTAAATAACAGTTTAATAGGTTTACTCGCTTGTTTCAACATACATATCTCTAACTAGTATTAGTTTTACATAACAGTGCCCGAAATTATTTTATGTGTCTGATATTTTTGGCCAGGGACGGTTCTGAGAAATATTTTTTCGAGGGGGTTCCATCAAAAATTCCACAGATTGTCTCCTCACAAGGGACAATTCTCCAGAATTGGGGGTCCAGAACCTCGGTTGCCCCTTTGTAGCTGTCCCTGTTTTTAGCTGGTGGAGGAATCTTGATTTTTTAATTATCAATATTTACGAGCCTGTCTGCAAATATAATAAACTCTTCTGACATAAATTGAAGAGTGTTTTACATTTATGGTACACACATAAAACGTGCACTTTCATAAAATTTGTCAAAAAACATACTAAATTCCATAGGAAACCTACAAAGAATCTTGATTTCCCTTTTTTGGTTCCAGTTGGTCACCATGGTCACTGTATTAACAAGTAGTCTTGGCAACTACCGGTTCTGTCTCACTTATTCTATTTGTTCCTGTTACCTATCATATGCCATTCCCAAAAAACAATAAAAAGTGACTATTCGAATCAATTGGTTGGGTTGCTATGCGCCTGTATACAAAATATTTAAAACCCATGTTTGTTATTGAATGCATTTATTGATAGCAACCTTAATATTAGATATGGGCCAGCTCATTCATAGATATCATTCATATAACGTTTGTACAATCATAACAAGCATTGGCATTATGGTTTCTTATTGGTATTTATTAAATATATTCATTATAGGTATAAAAAAAATAATTTAGAAACTCGTCGGTTGATTTGTAAATTATTAGATTTGTGAAATTCTTAAGTTCATTTATAAATTTTATTAATTTATTTAACTTAAGCTAACCCCCTACTTGGCACGGGGTTTCTGCAATTTGATAAACCAGTTTACCTCTATAACTCGCTTTGGTACAACACCTCGATATATAATTTTTGAGTTAATTTATTGTTAAAGAAATGCCAAGTAGGTACATTTAATTTTCACTAAAGCAGTAAACGTATTCTCATTGTGAATATGCGTATATTATTTGTCACGTGAATGACATTGCCGACATGGTCCTGCAGGAGTTAAACGAAACAAACTGGAAATGTATGAAAACATTCAATCATAGTCAACGGGGCATTATATTTTGTGATCTCGACATATTCAGTATGTGCTATAGACTCAGTTATAATCTGGAACTTTTCTACTGCACACACAACCCGATTCGAAAATATAAAAAAAACACAAACACTTTTTGTATATATATTAAAGAAATATAAACTATTTCTTTTGAGTTTTTTCAAAAAAAATTAAAAACGCGACCGCTAATAAGAGATAATCGGGTGATACACACTATATATATATATATATATATGTATGTATATACATATATATATCCGTATATATATAAATAATAAAAATATATATATAAAAGTGGAACCCAAACAAACTTGGTCGCGGAAAAGCGAGTGGATCATCCAAATTTTACAGTCGCGGTAGTTATAGCATATAAAACAAGAATACGGGATTACTGGACTCAATCAAGAATATCTCAATCCCACAGCCAACATTTCGAACCACATTGGACTTGGAGGACCAAGATCTTAAATTTTATTTTGTTTTACCAAATTTTTATGATTTCTTTGTTGGTCTCTGAATTATACCTTGGACATACACATTGAGTACATATACATATATGAATATAAAGGTATATGAGGATTTCCAATTCAGTATAACCAGAGTCCATTTAGTATAAAGTTAATTCGTTACAGTTTGATTGTTTTTATTTTTTCTTCGGATTTGTATTTTGTTTGCTTTTCTTGTAAAAAATTATCAGTTATCGCGTTTTTAAGTTATTTTATTAATCAGTCAACACCAACTTTATGACAAGCAATAAGACCACCAAAAAAGCTAATTGAGGTTCCGTTCCAGTTATCAGGCCATTTTATCGGGTAAGACTAACATACATTATAAAATAAATTGAAATACTATATCCAAGAGTTACAAATAACAGTTAAAAAAGAAATTCAATTTGTGTATATTTGTAACTAATTTACTTTTTTAATCAAGATAATTTTTTTCCGAATTCAAATTAAATTCCTATTATATACATTTACAAATAATGGCTTACCACTTTTTATACCCTTGAAATAAGGGTTGATATGACCCTGTTCCTCTGTCCGTCTGTTTTTCTCTCTGGCTTAACTCAATCTGCTTCGAGAGTCTTGAAGCTGGAGGGGTATATTGGGGCTTCTTTAATAGCCGATTACCCGCATCGACAAATTATTGCTCTCATGCCCGAAAATGTAGGTTTTTTTTCAAGCGATTTTAACACAACTTGGTGCTTGTAAACTCGGTAGACAAATACAAACATATCTAATAAGTTTTACAGAATCGGTTAACTATATCCCATTGCAGTGAGCAACTGTTTTATCAAATGTAAATTTTGCCACAGAGGTTAAGGGAGAACAAATTGTAAGGATGAGTTTTTTAATATATGGGGTGGAATTTTAAATGTGCTTTATCTATATAGCTATTAATTGAATTCAGATATCTTCGGCATGGAACACATTTTTCTTTTAAATTCATGAAATTAACGTAATAACAATTAATAAGATGGTTCGTTTCATCTAAAGCGAAAAACGCTTTTTAAATTTGCTCAAAAAAATCAAAAAAAAATTAATTGTGAGGGGGGGGGGAGTGGTCTTGTAAAATCAAATTGAATAAAATATTCCTCTTTTAGTTATTACTGTCATTTTGTATGCCAAAATTGCATGCCAAAGTCGCGGGCTATCACAACACGTCACACATCATATCATAGAGGAATGTCATGTGTGTATTTGTTTGATTGTTTTGCGGGGTTTTTGCCCACACATGGCGTTTGCCCTTAGGCACTTGAGGTCTCCGATTCTCATCCACATCTGCCCCAGGAGTAACAATTTCAATGGGCTGCGACTTTCGCTTTTATTTCGTTCTTAACCGATCGATCTAACAATAATTCAGTTCAATCAAATTTGTTTCACGACTATTTATTCGATTGCTTTCCTTGTTTTCCTTTTTGCAAAAAAAAAAAAAAAAAAACACTTGAATGGCGTTTGCATATGTATGCCATACAAAAACAATAACACGCGAAACGTTTTTTGCCAAAGCTCCTTTCGAATGCTATCAAATTTGAGCACTCTCCAAAATAACGAGAATAAGAAGTTCGCATACATCCGTTCTGGACATGCAGTCCCGAATTGCACTTTTTCTGCAGTAAGTGCACAGTGAGCTAACACAAAGTGGAATAAATTCCATTTCCATTTCTCTACTTGAAATGCAAAATATAGTCTCTTGTTGAAATAATTTGTCATACTTTTCATATTTACCGCGGGATCAAACAAATAGTCGAATTTTTTCATGGGGTCCTGATAAAGGTTACATTTTAATCTTGTTTGTTCGATTTAAACGCTAACTTTCTTCATATTCGTTAAACTCTTTGCTGCCTTTTTGAATAAGCTATTACTCTTCACCTACAACTACTCTGCACCTCCGCTTGGGATTTCATTTGGCATTTAGGGTCAGCCATAAGCTCGAGCGGTGAATGTGGACTGAGAATCTATCAAGCTGGCGCCTGTCCAGGAATTAGCTGTCCGAAGCAACGGATTGTGTCGCCGTGATGGCAATAGTGATTTATTAGGTGTCAGTGGCGCTAATGGAGGAGGGTGCGCTTCAGGCGCTCTGGTTACAGTCGGGTGTACCGGACCAGATATTTCAACCTCCAATCTAGTGAATAACATTGCCATTCCAGAGCTGATTGTGGATTCGCCGAAGCGACAACGCAATCGTAATCAGCAACAGGAACTGCAACAACAGGAACGCCAACCATCTCATCAATATATTAACTGTCATCATCAGAATTCTCGTTCTCATTATCGTAACGATAATCGGACCCAAACCAGAGAACGTGTTAGAGCACGTGAACTAGAAAAAAATCGACAGCGTGAAAAGGAACGAGAGCGTCAGCGTGAGCGGCAACGTCAGTTGAAAGAGAGGGAGCAGAAGCTGCGGGATAAGGAAAAGGAAAAAGCGATGGCTTCGTTACCCACAACCGCTCATGATCGACGCATTCATGAGTTGGACCATAACGTTGAACAGCTCTTTGATGTACGAAAGGTGAGATTAATTCGATCCCTTAAATCAGTAATCAAATCATACATACATAAATATCCCTTCATCAATGAACAAAATTCACAAATTATAATATAATTTTTTTCTTTAATACATTGGATGTAGCGTTTGGGCAAAGGAGCTTACGGTATTGTATGGAAGGCAATTGATAAACGCCAAAAGGACACAGTTGCTCTTAAGAAAATCTTTGACGCTTTTCGTGATGAAACTGATGCACAGCGTACTTATCGCGAGGTGATCTTCTTGCGAGCCTTTCGCCATCATCCAAATATCATACGTATGCTCGACATTTACAAGTGAGTTCCCCGGAATATTTAAACGTACATATACATATGTACATATAACATTTTATTTTATATTGTTTCCATATCTCCCATTCTGTTGTAGGGCAGGCAATGATTTGGATTTTTATTTAGTATTCGAGTTTATGGAGAGCGATTTGCATAATGTGATCAAGAAGGGTGATGTGCTTAAGGATATACACAAACGTTTTGTAATGTATCAATTGATCAATGCGATCAAATATATGCATTCAGGAAATGTTATACATAGAGACTTAAAACCAAGCAATATATTGATTGATACAAAATGCAGGTAAACAGTCAGACATTTGGGCAATGATCATAAATCTCGAATCTTTATAAATTTAGGCTAAAGGTTGCCGATTTTGGCCTGGCTCGAACGCTTTCCTCAAATCGTCGTCATGACTATGAGAAATATGATATGGAAAATGAAGTCATGTTGACGGACTATGTGGCAACACGTTGGTATCGGGCACCGGAAATTTTAGTTGCAAGTCGCAAGTTAGTATCAACGAAATTAGAATTGCCATTATAGGCAAGAATCGAATTTATTTTTTTTTTTTAAACTTATAAATACTTTTCAGATATACGAAAGGAATTGATATGTGGAGCCTGGGCTGCATTCTGGGCGAAATGATACGTCAAAAGCCACTTTTTCAAGGCACTAGTACTGTGAATCAAATCGAGAAAATTGTGAACGCTTTACCTGATGTAACGCCTCAGGATATTGAGTCGATGGGGGCAACATTTGGTTCTGCTTTGCTCAGCAAAAAGATTGTTCGCGATCGACGTTATTCGCTTGAGGAAATGTTAAGAAATTGCTGCGATGATGCCATGTCGCTAGTTAAATCTCTCCTCATCCTCGATCCAGATTCACGCATGACAGCCGATGTGGCCATTGTACATCCATATGTAAATCGCTTTCGTACGGCTTCCGCTGATATGGAATTACGAACCGATGTTATACCACCCCTTCAAGACGATGTGCGATACAGTGTCAACGAATATCGATCAAATCTGTATAATATGATACTCCTGGAGTCACGACATTCCCGAAGCAGTGTCAGTGCGCGTCGCAATCAATCGGCCTCTGGTGATGGAGGAGGGGTCCAACACGCTGGGCGTTCCGTATCGCATATCAGGTGAGCTTATATTTTCTTTACGTAAACTTAGAGTGATTCTCATTTGCTTGAGATTTGGTGGGGGGTGAGGACAAGTTAGGATAGGGCAGTTTGGTGGAAGGTGTCTAGCTGCTCGCTCGATTTTCCAGGTATCGTCGTCCATCATAGCATAGGCGTTCAACGTCATCTACAGCCACAATGACGAAGCCAACAACAAATTCAAAGCCACAACCGCAGCAAAGACAGCGAGAGCCTATCTGGAAAGAAAGACTAGAAGCACTACCACATCATCATCAACAAAAACTACCCAGACAACAATATGGTTTACAGTTGCAGAAAATCCGCTCCAGGCCACAGCATTCATCACATGAGGCAGTGGAACAATTAATAAAAAAAATGTGAACAATGTTAAAGGACATTGGGGATACTTCCTCCCAAATATCCCCAACAATTCGATAACTAAATAGATCCGCCACTAAACAATAGAAAGTGGCCTATTTTAGTCCAGGGAGTCATCTCCATTTAATTTAATTAAGTTATTCTCTTGACTAGCCAAATGTGACCCAAAAAGACAGACAAAAAGGATAACAAAAAAACCTTCATACTATATATATGTATATATATGTTTTTGTATGTTAATTTCGGACTTTCTGCTTCTTCTATTATTTCTGAAAAAAGAAAAAAATATTAGTTTGTCCTTTGAAACATACCGCGTCATCATATTATTTTTCTGATGGTTTGCTTTTTTTTTATGTTTATAAAAAAGAGAAATTGTACAGCAAACGTAGATTTTTGTATTGTTATATAAACCGATTATAACACCGACGTAGCCACTGCCACCTCATCCTCTTCATCTTCATCTTTTGCTGAACTAATACATCCACATCCAACCACCAACTCCAATCGTCTCCATCTCCTAGAAACAACTCTTCGGCGAATAATCTACAAGGCAGCAATTTGAGGCACCAAGCCGAGGCCAATCCACTCGGGGTGAATACGATTCACCGTAATTACACACAGACCTGGTCGGAGCAGTCACACCAAAATCAAACTGCGCAGACCAATACCAATAAGCAGCAACAACAACAGCATCATCACCATCACCATGAACATCAACACATTCGACGTCATCGTCAACATCGTCAAGTGCATGTGGGATCTCCAGTGGATCCACCGAACATTAATCAGTCTGGGGATGCAACGCCGACACCAGGACCGGCTCCGATCCGGACTGCCAATCAGGCACTGGCCGTAGCTCGCGAAAGTCATGTGGCCTTGCGGCGGGAGCTGGCTGCTGTAGTGGCGACAGCGCCACGTACGAATAACGATAGGTTGTGGCAACCACCAATGAATAATCATCATGGTAATCATCAAAGTACACCGACGCATTCTATGATGTGGCAGCCGCCATCAACGATTAATCCTTGGCCAGAACAGAATCCGCCTCCGGCACAAGTGGCCAGCGTGGGTCTACGATCGAGATCAGTGCGAAAGTGCTCCAAGGATAAGGCGAAGCTGAAGCCGAAACTCCATCCACTAGATCCCGAGTTTCAGCAATCCTCGAAAGATTCTGAACCTAAAGCCACATTGCAACATCATGTTGAGCGTATGCTGGCAGCTCACAATGAAAAGAGAGTTAAAGGATCTAAGGATCATAATGAGACCGAAAAAGTGGATCATCGCTACGAGCAAAAAGAAGGCGAACTCGAGACTTCCTTAAAGGCTCTGCAGTTGCAGCAACACCAAAAAAAAATTGGAGAACTTGCGGCCATACAAAAAACACGCCAACACAAGGAGCAAGAGCAAAAGGAAGAAGAGTCCAAGCGAAACGAATCTAAGAAAATACGAGTGGTGATCACACCAAAAGCTGAAGCAAAAGTCCAACCATCTCTGCCCCATACCGCTGGACCCGAAGGAGTGCAATGTTTCTACGCACCGATGGGCACACAGCATCGTAAGTGCACCAATCTGAACAACAAGAGCAGCGATGTAACCATTGATACAGCCTGCGCCACAGCCAATGCAGCTGCGACCGCTGCTTATTGTTATAGATCTCGTATACTTTATCTCGAGGCGGAGATGGCCAAGTGTAAGCGTCAATTGGTCAACTATGTCGAAGATAATAAGGAGCTTCTAAGTCATCGGCCCTTGCGGTATCATTATGAACAACTACACACCGAGGGCAATGGCTACGGATGTCCAATTCCAGTGGCTCCAATCTCTTCGCTTAATATGTTCATTGCCAAATCGCCGCAATCTGATTCCGGTGTTGAAATCGAACAATGTGTCGCCGCTGGCGATCCCAGTCCGAATCATCCAAATTACAAAACACTTAAGCTACAACAGCACAAACAGAAGCAATTGCAAGTCCAAGAGTTTCTAACACGAGACGATGCTAAAGACTATGATCTTCGGGACAAAAATAATTTATATAAGAATAAGAATTACCACGAATTTGTTGACCACCAGCAGCAGGAGCAGCAGAAATTGGTATCAATGGAGCAGCAACAGCAACATCACCATCAACAGTCTAGCAAAGACTTAACGTATGAATGCCAACACTTGGTCACATTGATACCACCAATGGGGAGCGCGGTTAGTTCGTCTTCCACAAGTTTGGGTGAATCACATCATGGGCAGCGTCAATCGGAGACAAAAATGCGTAACTGTCAGAGGCAGAGATTTCATCATCATCAACAACACCAACAACAACATCGTATGCGTCCTGAGGATATACAGGAAGCTCAATTCTTTTAGAATATTTATTAAAAGGTTATATTCTAATAAAAAGTGTTTCTGTTGCTACCAACATACACACAAATATATATCGTGATTTAAATGTATAGTAATAATAAATAGTATAAATATTTTTAGATTATATATTAAAAAAGCAAGTTACTTACATATGTATGTACTTTTAATAATATTCCACTAATCTAGATTTTGGAGGAGTAAATTTAAATCGGAATTAAATACCTTTACTTTACATGGTCTTGTAGATCCTTAATTCTCCGATATTTATTCCGATTCGATTGTAGCAGTTGCTAAATATATATCTTATAATATCTAATCCATTCATCCTCTTTCCATTTCTAATTTTTCGACATTTCAGTCGCCCAAATACTCTTTAAACAAATGTTTAGGAAAAAAGGATTTCATATATACGAAGCAACTGACCAACGGTTTTTGACTTCCTTTTTAAATTAATGTACATCGAGTCTGCGATTTTCTATCTGTTATCGAAATTGATTCGATAATATCTTCCAACATTATCTTTTCTTTTCTTGTTTATGCCTTTTTTATGCCAATATCGTTTCTTGCCGATCTTACCAAGTTGTGTAGATTCAACATATATTTAAGCTTAGTTATTAAGCCCAACAAAAGTCTGCAATGATAAAATTCATGAGAAATTGGAAGAGTATTCCAATTTCAGCGCAACAACATTCCGAAACATTTAAAATTAAAATATTTAGCGCCTACATATATTATATATACTTAATGCTTGCAAAAATCTAATTCGAATTTGAAAATTTAGCATATTATAGGGAGCCCCAGCCATATGTTAGCAAATACAAATCATTCATTTAATGTCGGTTTTAGGAACATATATGTATGTATGTATGGGAGGGATCAGTTAACATTATAAGAGTATATACAAAAATCTATTCTTTTTGGGGATCTTTAATAATCCTTGTTTTTAGAAGGAGACCTAAAATAAGTAGTGGACTCATTTAGTAATATGATCCTATTCAATAATTTTATTGATTGTTCGAAAGTTCAGGATAGGCGCATTTTGTATAAGATCTATGTAAGTATTTATTAAGCCTATGTACACAATTTACGATTAAGATTATGATTACATCATCAACTATTGCAAATTGAACACAATAAAGCTCTATATAGGATTTGGATTTGCGTGTACATGCGTGTATGTATATAGATCAAAGAGTGTATCCGATTTCTCACTCTGATTTACAAATATATACACCCTATAATCTTTGTTTTTTGATTTGTAGTGTATTAAAGGGAGTTTTCATTAAAGACTGATCTCTTACAATTAACTAGATACATCATTTTGGCTTCAGATTTTAAACATCAAAATCAAATCATTTTAAGATCCACTTTACTTGTATATTTTGTTTTAATCTTAAATTGTAAGTGTATAAATTGAAAATTATTAAATACAAGTACTTAAAATTATTACACAACATTTGTCACATTTGTCTATTAATTTGTGTTTAAATTATTTATCCGTGTATATTATATTTATATAAATAAGATTGCAATATTTATTTTTGGTTGTTTTATATATTTGTTTATGTTATTTACTTTTTTTGAATGTTCTGTTGCGAAGACTCCATTTGTTGTGTGTCCATTTTGAGTGATCCCAAATAATAGGGGAAAGAGGCTATGAAATATGAAAAACCAAAAAAAATAACTTTTTTAAATAATTTATCACAATAATGAAACTTGAAAAATGAGTTTACAATAATTAATAAAAAAAAAAAAATACCGAAAGCTAACTTTGGTCGTCTCGAAGTTTATATTCCCAATAACGTAGGGAAGGACATGTGAACATGGGGAGAGGGGGGGGGGGCTTTATATCAGCGAGAGGCTTATTAATCAGTGAGAGACTAGTTTGCATTGAAATAGACGTACACATCGACCATAACGTAATAGTTTAATGGCTCTCATTAATTTTAAGTTTTACGCTTTTGCTCGAGCTGCTGCTGTGGCAGTTCCTCTTGGAGCTGCAATATATGTTCTAATGGCTGTGGTTTACCATCCTTGTCTATTAATGCTGGCTGAACGATGCCCCCTTGGCGCAGTTGCTCTATAAGATTGACCAATTGCAATGCCTCGTACTCTTTTTGCTCCTCAGACAAGTCATCCAAAGGATTGTGCTTAGGCTTGGGCTCCACACAGCCCAGGACAGGATTAATGGCTTGCTGTTGTAGTTTGTATTCTTCGGTGTCGCTGTCTTCACTGTCGGAGGAGTAATCGGTACCCTCCACACGCCTACAGTCAAGAATACCTCGCTTGGCAAAGAGGCCTGCTGCATTGCCATAACCCGTGTACTTTATCATTCGGCCGACATCCTCTTTGCAAAGCACGAACAGCAATTCAGCGGAGAGGTCACGAAGAATCATGGCTGGCAGGGTGAGGAAGCGGCACAGATGATTCCGCAGTTCGTTGCCAATCTCTGGCCGTTGGCTGACATCACGCAACGGTGGCAGAATCTCTTGGCGCAGATAATGACGCATTACACGATCACTACGTGCACATTTGATAAGGACAGTGAGCACCGGGGAGAGAAGTTCATGACTGCTAGCCTCCGCCTCCTGTTGGGCAAAGGACTGACGCAGATAATTAAGCAGCACGGCTAGACAACGTACATTACGCTTCTCAAAACAGAGGGCGCAACATTTGCCTGTCTTGGCGGAAGCTTCTAAGCCTTGCTGATCCTCCAAATTGCTACACTTGAGAGTAAGCTCGGTGAGGCAACTGCTAGAGATATTCGTTAGCAAGTTGATGGCATGCGTGACCACAGAGCGTTCCCTTTCCGTATTTAATTGACCAAAACGGAGCAATAGCTCCCGCAAAACTCCTGTCAAATGCAAACTTTGAATCTCATGCTCATTTGGACTTTTATCAGGCGCACTTGTCACATTGAACATGACCTTAAGCAGCTCACAGATGATGCATAGTTGCTCCTCCGTGCAACTAGGCTCCGACAGCTTATCGTCTAACCATTTGGTCATATAGGTAAGCCCATTGAGATCTATTTGAAGGCGTGTGCGAGCAGCCGGCTCCAAAGCAGTAAGCAAGAACAACAGCTTCATATCATAATATTCCAAAATGCTTGGATGTCGCATAGAGGAGGCCACCCGCTTGAGAATAGCATCCAAACAGTGCAGACGTAGGCATTGCCGTCGACAGTCGGCCGACTGATAGACCAGATTGCACAGACACTTTAAGGCTTCAGCTATAATGTCCCACTGAGCGTCCATCACTTGCTGTTGCGCTAATATCGAATGCGATTCCTGCACCTGCTCCCTATCTCGTTCGACAAGGTTGTCTGGTGAGGCTGGAAGTTTTATAGAACTGCCAGACTCAATACGGGCCAACCGTAGAAGGGTATTTACCTCCTGTTCTATATAGTTTGTCTGCAAGCTGAACTCATCTCGTGTGAGAATCCGTACTGTATTTAGGCATTGGGTATGAAGACGCGATAGCTTCGCATCATCCAATATGCCAAATATGGCTAGCCACAGGTCATGCCATTGATTGTCTGTGTGAAAGCTGTCAAAGACCAATAGATCTGCGTGCTGGAAGAGGGGTAAAGGTGCTTCTGGATGAATTTAGTTTATATAGATAAGTATAAGTACACAGACATACGAATTTATGTATGTATACATAGAAATATAATAATATCTACAGATTGAGAAGAAGTGAGTACCTTTGTGTTAAAATCACTAAGTATTGCTGGAATGTGGTCTGCTTCTTTGCTCTCCAGATGTTTCAGGTGCTCCGTATCCATGTTTCTACTTTTACTGGTATGCTGACTCCTATGCCTATACTCTAATTGGATTTGTTTTTTTTTTTCATTGGGCTCAATAACAAGAGAGCGCGAGAGAATGTGAAAAAATAAACTAAGAGAGTAGAGACAGAGTTACTGGCAACCAGTAATCGATAATTGAATCGATTTTTTTAGAACGAGAGGCGGAGTTCAAATGCAGGGCGCTAAGCCTATTTGTTTTTCTATGGTTTTACATCACGACATTGTAATATTTAATAATCTCCAACAATATTAAACGTTGATAGCAAAAGTAACTGGATTTAGTATGCATATATTGGTAATCATAAAAGAAACTACACAGACAACCTTTGTCAAAATATATTAAATTAACATATAACAGCACTAATTGATGAACGATAACTACAGAACTGCACATCTGCAAGGCGGAAATCAGCTTTCGAGTTACTTTAAAAAATGGACGACAGTTAAAAAGAACACTCATCCGGTGCTTTAAAATTTTAAATGTTTTGACTATATCACAAATAAAGCATTGTTAACGTTTCGTTGTTTATAATTCAAATAAAACAAATATATGTAAATATGCATGGGATTAAAAGTTTGTAATTTTAGAATCCATTGAAATTTACCATTTTTGTAATTTATTCAATATTTATATCCTTTTTAAAAGGTTAAATTAATTTTGGTCAGAACGCAAAACTTTCGGTGTGGAAAATTTTCTTGTGCGGCTAACAAACTGTAAAAGAATCCAAGTAATCCAAGTTTTTTTTTCCGATTTTTGTCTTTGAGAAAATTATAATGTTTTTACTGATGACTTCGATATTTAAGTGGCATATTTTCCATCAAGACATTTCATATGGCAAAAATTTAAGTCACATTCCTTCATAATGGAAGAAAGTAGATCAGAAATTCACTAGAAGACACGATTTATTGTAGGATTTCAAACACTTTGCATATTGTAATATATTTTTATTAAAAAAAAATACATGTTTCTTGTAGGTTTGTTTTGCCGGTCGTGTAAAAAAATATATGTATGTATATATATATATGTATGTATAATCTAAAATAATTGCAAATCTTTGCTTAATTTAAAGTGTTTCTTATCTTGATCCTCATCTTCATCTTCTCTTCTTTTGCTTTACATATTATAGTAGTCGACAAATTCGACGGATCTAGGAAGCCTATAGCAGATTCGATCCAATCTAACTGGTTTCCACTTCTTTTTCTACAAAATATGTGGATAACACAAAACAAAATGGAAGGAAATCAATTGGAAAAGGACAAAAAGAAATAAATACAATAATATAATAATCGTAAACAATTATATATATATATAAATGCAGATGTTTCACACACAATATAAAGGAAGAATAATAATCAACTAAAATTATGTGATAAATAATTAAAAGGAAAATGCAAAACAATTGAAAACGTACACTATATCAGAAAATAATTGTTTTTCATACTTTTATCAAATTTACTAGTTCTCATAACCCTTGCTATACAAAAATTTAATAAATTTGCGTGCTATGTGTGGTGCAACAGTTTAAATTTGCAAGTTGCCTAATTGGCGAAATTTGGCTTCGGTCAAAAAAGGTCATAACAGAGATCATAAAATTTTTCTTTGCTACTTGCCGTTTGTTATCTAAATCGGTCAAAATTTGTTTAAAAGAAAATTGTCCCACACAAAATTTCTTAAAAGTATATCGATCAATTAAATTTTTGTTGTGCATTTTCCATTTGTTTTTTTTACGAGGCTTAGGAGTGAACATATATAAATACATAAAGAAAGCAATCATTCGTAATAATGAACAACTGCCACCGAGCGCATGCGAATGAATGAGTAAATTAAATGTACGTGGTGACATGGAATGTTGCAATGGAATGATGAGATTACCATAAATCCAAACGAACTAATATCAAAATATTGATACATTTTTAAAGCTTCGCATCATGCAAACTGAAATTTTTTTCTTTATCCATATGAGATTAAAGTTTTAGCAAGAGGGATGAAGATTGAAGGTGAGAGTATTTGTTAATAAAATGACAATAAAGAATGGAATTCATATATAAATGAATATGCATAAATCAAGAAACAGACTTGAACGAGCGAGGCGGGCCGTTAGGGTAAACATTAATGACTACTTCAACAATATTCGAATATACATATATATATATATGATTATATATATATAGATATATAATTCGTTAATACAAAAAAAGGACAAAAACGACAAAATAAAGGAAACTAAACTGTAGCACTAGGCGGTGGTTGTTGAGTTGCTGGCGGTATAATATTCGGTATGGTCACAACACAGGCGCCAGCGCGAGGAAAGGCCATGGATGCCAGCTCATTCCAGGCATTACGAACGGGGTCATATTCTTCGACATGTTTTACTGCATGATTACCATCATAGCCACCGACAACAATAAGGCGATCTCCAAGAAGGGCACAACCAATGGCATCTCGACCCAAAGCCAGCGAGCAAATCTATATGGATATGGTGATAACATATAATTAAATTTGCTTGAATTCAATAAGTATAAATCCAGTTAGTAAATTGGAGTGTTTATTAATTAGAATATTATGTTGTTTTACTGAGTTTATAATCATTGCTCAAACAAATAAAAATATTTTGTTAATCATTTGATTTCGAAAAATAATAATATGAGGCATATTATTACCTATTATATATTGTTTAAAATAGATTTAATAGGTTTTCAATACAACAAAGTTGTTTTTAAGTATTATTTCAAATGTTCCAATTAAAATTCCTAGCAATTTTATTCGTACTAAACTTACCAATGTCCACGTATCGGTCGCTGGATCATAACGTTCGACAGTTTCAGTACGGCAGACCATGGGATTACTGGCTGGGCAATCATGTCCGCCCAAGGCATAAAGGAAACCATTGGCGACAGTTACCTGTTTATAATATTTTAAAATCCAGTATTAGTTGGGTTTTTGTTGCACTCAATGGAACCAAAGTTGTTAAATGAATGGATTGAATCGAGAATCAAAAGAAAACAATAAGCATGAAATTAATAAGGAAGGAACAATGGTACATTTCCATTATTATCTTTTTTCCTGAAATGACTTACACCAACCCCGCCCCGGCGGCGATTCATAGGTGCCAAGAGGCTCCATTTGTTAGTATGTGGGTCATAGCATTCAATTGTGCGATGACAAACTGAACCATCGCGTCCTCCTACCGCATAAAGTCGCCCACCTAAAACAGCCACACCAGCTGTTGAACGCATCGATGACATAGGCGCCACATAGCTCCATGTACGCCCAATGGGATCCCAGCTGAAAGACGATAAATTTACAATGATTTTTATTTCCAAAATGACATCATGGAATTTAATAAACTCTCACCGCTCTACTGTGTTCAAATAGCTCCAACCATCGTGACCACCAACAGCATAAAGCGGACCCTCTAATACAGCAACACCAAGGCCATGACGTGGAGTTGCCATGGGGATTAACGGGGCCCAGGCCATGGTATTCAAATCAAGACTTTCCACAGTATTTAAGGTTTTGAGGCCATCACGTCCACCAACTAATATGAGTTTATCCTCCATGACAGCTGCACCAAACTGTAAACGACGGCCGGTCATGTGCTTCCATGGCGTCCACTTGTCCAGCCGGGGGCAATAGCTTTCTATGCTGATTGCACCCTTGTGCGCATCCATGCCACCGACAGCCAACAGACGTCCAACAGTGGATTTGCGTGGCGTTGTCCTTTCTGTGGCTATGCGGGATCGCCTCTCCGGCATCAAATGCCATTTAAAAGCTTCCATGACAAATTGCTGGCATTCATTCGCATTGCATACGTTCTCCACATGGTCCATGATAAATGCTGGTTGGAGCAGAGGCAATCGGACAAGTGCCAGCAACTCGGGTATATGCTGTTCCCGATTGACGCCATCATGACGCACCCATGACATAAGACTATGAAATACATCCTGCTCGGATGGTACATTGAGATCATCACTGCAAAGCAATTTCCCCAGCTGATCGGCATTTAGCTGAAAAAATTCTTGATTTTGGCACACCTGCATAAAATATTGACAAGTGTAGGCTTGGGCCAGTCGTAGCAACGTGGGGCAACTCTGTTGCTCTGCAAAGAAGGCGAATCCCAGGCAATTGGAGGGATGCAATTGACGTGCCAAAAAATTACAGCATGCAGTCACAACGGAATTCAATTGCAGGAGACAGGCAGTGGCTAGTAGTGTCTCAACTGTGTCCTCGCGCAGTTCAATGAATCCAGTATAACAGTACTGCACCAGTAGATGCAATGCATCGCCATTAACCTCGCCCAGAGTGACCTCCTGCTCTTTGGTTTCCCGTAATGATCCCGTAAACATGGCGGAAAAATAGGCACTTGAGGCCGATAGCACCAGACGATGAGCTGGGACGCTAAACAAAGAAGCAAATAAAATAAATAAAAACCACAAAACACAAAGATAGAGAGAATTTTGCTGACGAGAAAAATATACGCTTACTCCACCCAATGTTTCCTAAAACTCAATGAACTCACAATTAAAACAATATTGCGTTTGCTAAGGAGAACTTAATGAGAGTTAAAAATATACACAACTAAAATTTCATTCAGCTTTGGTTGGAATGAACCTCTTGATGGAGCCAACTATTAATATTCAAATAATAACACGAATAAAATGCATTGGAATCATTTGGATTTCAACAAAACACCACTCAAATGGAAACTTTCGGAGGCAATGAAGCAGTCGCCGCCTCCTTCAATTATTGAGATAAAGGTAAAGATATTTAAATTAAAAATAATTATCGGGATTTCTTAATTATTTTCCAAATTAATATTCCAAAATATTTCTAAGGGTTTTAAGTTTTCACACACTTTTAACGCACATAAGGAACAATTTCTTATAAACCAGGATTTATCTAGCCATGCGCATCGATCCGTTTCAAAATATTGTTTATCAAGCTTTTGGTTCTCGTTAAGAACTTTAGGTACGTGAATTAACTCGGATTTTAGTCAACAAATTTTAGGACTAAAGGTGTACAAATTTCGTCACTTCTGAAGTAAGCTTACAAGGTGCCTACATATGTACATACATGCACATTTGGATTTAAATCAGTTTTCGTTCAATCCTAAATATGTCAGTATGTGTGGTATGTACATATGTACATATGTGCATAAATATGTACATACATATGTCCATTGTTAGAACCACAATGTGAAACAAAATGGAAATGCGGAACTGCAACGACCTTTTTCTTGCCATCCCGTTCATTCTTTCCTTCTCTATTACTGCTTGTTGATCAGTCGTTCGGGGGGGTGCAACCTCTGCTGCCCCTCTTTTCATGACGTTGAGACGCAATTAGTGCTGTTGGAAATTGCGTTGGGGACAGATACCCAACCCGAAACAGACAAAGAAATCAAGTCAAGTGAAGTGAAGGTCAGAAATACATACATATGTATATACGTTGGTGGGTAAGGTAATATTTTTTTTTTTTTGGTGAAAAAGGAAGATGAAGTCAGGGACGAGCAGAATTAGAGCAAACATATGACACATTTCCTTTGTCTGACAAATTCAGCTGGAACTTATAACTCACCGCTTGCCGTCAATGCCAGCTATAAGAACCACATCACACAATTGCTGGCTATCCACATATAATTGCATACGCTTTAGCACAATATCGGCATGATCCCGAGAGCGAAAGAACTCATCCTGGCTGCCAGCTGAATTCAAGCTGCCTAGACTATAATCACGGGACAGTGATTCCAGTGTATTCTCTGCCAGCATTGAGATGTGTCCCGACGTTGACGCGGTGGAGTCACGACTTGGACTGTCTTTTTGATTGACTGCTGACATTATAATTTGGTCTGTAACACGTTTAAACAGTAAAGGAAACGGAGACAGGGAGAAAGATCAGATCCTGCTCCAGCTGTCAATTGGATACGTCTGCATTGGAGCTCTGCCTTTAACCGACTGTGGTAAGCTGTTGCGTTTTAGTTGTTGTTGCTGTTGCTATTGCTTTGTTGCAGCTTCAGACAAAGAATTTCTTGCTTGCTTTAATTTCCTGTTGCTGTTGCAGTGTAAATGCGTGCCTGGCTGTGTGTGTTGCGTGTTCTCTCTTGTGGTTTTGGTTGCTCTCTCTCTGAGAATTGCGCTTAGGTCTGTTTATACGAATATCACACCAACTGATTGTTCCTATCTGAAACTGTGTAGAAAATTTTAAAAATTTTAATGCGCCTTTTTCTAATAGATATGACTGTTTAAATATACATAATTACAATCATATCTTACAACTTTTAGATAGTTTCGCCAATAACAACAATGCAATAGAGATGTATACAAACAAAACGTCGATAACAATAACAGCATTGCCATTTAACTGGTTTTCGTTTCATGTTGTAAGTAATTGTACGTAACTTTCTTTTCTGTCACCGTTTTCCAGAATTTAAATCACCAATTCTGATTAAGAAAAATATTGTTTTCATATATATATGTACATATGTATAATCCACTAACGACAAGAAACTAGAATATTTGTAATTGCAAACAGTCGATAACATTACTTTGACTGTGATTATCGAACTGTGTTATACCCTGTACCCATAGGGTAAAAAGGTATATTAAGGTTCCCAAAAAATACTTACATACATATACGTGTGAACATATGTACATACATACATACGGACCCCAACCTAATACATATGTATGTATGTATGCTTATATGGATATGTAGTTAAGTCTATGTACATATAAAAATTCTTGAACGGCTGATTTGAATAAGATATTTACGTTTACGTTATTCTCCGTATAAACACTAAAATCTTGGATATAATAAGACCCAGGCAACTAAGTTAAGTAGGCATATACATACATATGTACACATCTACATACATGTCTCAACAGTCTAGAAAATATGAATTTAATTGCATTGAATCAAAAGAAGCAGAAAGCTAGTCCTTTGTTCGCAATTGGTAACACATATAAATATAATCCTTTCTTTCAACTCTAAGAATTGTACTGAAAGAAAGACAAATATCTTACTTACAGAGTGCGTCATAATAGCTGAAACTTAATCGAATTTAGTAATTCCTTATTAATTTTATGTAAAGTGTTAATAAGACTATTAGATCTAAAATATTGCGAAAACTTACCGATTTTTTTGGCCTATTTTAAAAATTATGGCTAATTAAAACCAAATTCATCTACTTATAAATTTAATGGGTCTAAGTGACTTAGTTAGCAGAATATATGTATGTATATAGACGTTGTGCATATGTTCGATCTCTTAAACTTTATACGATCTTTTTAAAGAGCGTAGTGCATTTTTCGTACGATTTATAGTCTTATTTATGGTATATATATACACATATGTATATGTATATATAAATATTGCACAATTAGTATAGATTTCAAGAAAATTTTAGTATATATATAATATGACTTTCCTTTTTTATTTTCGATTTTTCTTTATATGTGTACATGTATAGATATATGCACATACATATATACAACTTTTGTCTTTTTTCTCGCTTCCTTTGTAAAGGAGGCAACTGCGAAGTTTACTTATCCTTTTCTTATTCATGAAATATAAGGAAAAAGCTATCGAACAGCACTCTGATAGTTATATAGAATCAGAAAAAGAGAGGAAAAGAAAGAAGATTATTTTGTATAAATATTTAGGTGTGGGGAGACTGTGGGGATCCAGTAGGTACAACAAGTACATGACTACATACAAATAAATAACGCGAATACATATAAATATACATATATGTATATATATGCATGCTGAGTGTAGGAGGATGGAATAAAGGAATGCTGAAATTAGTTGGGCGATGTATTGCGCTTTGGCGTCGATGGTGGCAAATCCATTGTCTTGCAGACCCAACCCGATATATCCACTTCCTCCAGTTCCGCTTTGCGTATCCAGCGATGACTCTAAAACAAAAAGACCAATTGAAATTTTTGTTGTTTATTAATAAATCATGAGAAGTTGTTACAAATAGCCCATATTTACCAGAAGAGTCTTGAGATCGGCCCGTTCATCGGGCTGCTTTTTGAGGCATATGTCTACAAAGTCCTTGAACTCATTAGAAAATATCTTGTGTTCCAGTTTGGGTGGTGGCTCGTTAACAATATAATCCAGCAATTCAAAAATGGCCATCACTTTTGGCTCCAAGACAGTTTGGCCCCCATCGCCATCCGAATTTTCGGCAAAAATAGCTTCTAAAGTTACAGTATCTGGTGGCGGTATCGGATACATGCCGATGGCCATTTCCACTAAGGATAGACCCAATGACCATATATCCGACTGTACAGAATAGTGAGTGCCCTGCAATCGTTCCGGCTAAATACAGTGAGTGCGCATGTAAATAAAAGAAGGAGTAGTGAATATAATAAATATAAAAAAGAACAACATATGTACTTACATATGTATATGTCTCAATATATATGAGTAAATATTGTATATAATATTAACATATATATTTATATTAATGCTACTTACCGACATATAACTGCGCGTACCCACAAAGGAGTTGGCCATCGAGTCAATCAATTGACCCGATACACCAAAATCACAGATCTTTATCTCTCCGCTGCTATTCACGAGTATATTACTTGGCTTCACATCCCTATGAATTATAGCGTGCTTGTCCCTTAAATAGCTCAAGCCCTTGAGTACTGCGAGGGTAATGCGTCCCAATATGGATTCGGGAATGCGGCCAGCCCGTTTTAATATAAGATCGAGTGACCCGCCATCCATATACTCCATACATATACTGATCTCGCCATCACTGTAGAAGGCCCCATAAAAGCCGACTATATGTGGAAAATTACACTCATGGAGGACTTTTAGTTCACGGAGGATTTGCTTTTTAATGGCCGGCTTCACCTCCAGATGAATGAGTTTTCGCGCCATTATAAGATGTGTATGCGTATGACGGACTTTCATTACGACACCGCCATTTCCAGAGCCCAGTTCGCCCAATTTCTCTAGATCCTCATCGGATAGTTCACCAATCTTTTCCTTTTGGCTGAGAAACACTTTGATTCGCTTCCGTTCCGTGTCATCCATGTCTAGACCCTCGAGAGTTTCCGTTAAGGCATCGATACTCGTCTTTGGCTTGCCCAGCAAACTATGTGTTCTTTAATTTTACTTTTTAATGTATTTTTGCAGAAACAAAACAAAAAACGTTGCGGAACAACAACAAAGGGATGATTGGAGCAGGAGATGGGAAAGGCGAGGGTGCATGGGAGAGGGTATATATGTAGGTGCGTCACCCCCCCAATAAAACAGGCGCTTTTCTTTTCATTTAAACTTAATACCTAATGGGGAAAAATAGTGTCTTTGACTATTTACGCCACGGATATTTATAAAAAAAAGTCCAAATTTAAAATTACTCATTGATGAATTTTGTTTATCCAAAATTTGAAATAAACTTTACTTTTGGGGTTCCCCCAAATCTTTGAAACGAATAATTATCTAGTTTATGAAAGAAAACTATTTCGAATTTTAAAACATATGTACATATAAGTACATATGTCATAAATAGAGTAGACATTTGAATGGCCGGGCAAAACATAAACTCGAATATTGTTGCTGTTAATGTTCAAACAATTCTTTTTCGTTCTAAGTGACTATTATATTTATATGTGGAGCAATTTAATATGATTAACTGCATTTTATAACGGCTAAAACAAATATATCTAAAAAGTCGACTTTAGTTGTTAGGCTAATTGAATTTAGCTAGAGAATAATGGGTATTTGATTGGTCGAGCGCACGCACACTTTTCTTATTGTTTTATTTTATGGAAAAAAGCAACAAAAAAATTTATTGTTTTTCTAATATTAAGCAAATATAGGCAAAAAAACAATATTTACTCTGTTCCCGATGGTGTTTTAAATGGTGGTGTTGGTGCCACTTGTGCAGCCGCAACAGTTGAGTCCGTGTTGACCGGCGGCAGTACAAGGTTCAGCTTGTTCTTCGACATTTTGTACCCAAATGAAAAAAAAACAACAACAATCACGGCAATACCAGGGTAGGGCGGTGGCGGCGGGGATTGGAAAGCCAGTAACAATAGCTATGCAAGTGTCACCTCTTGTTACAGGTGACAAAGTACCGGTGCTATGCTTGTATTTGTTGGTGGTGTTTAAACCAATTGCAATAAAAAATGTATTTATTTTCCCTTAAACCACTGAACTTGGCGTTGCCGGACCAAAATTGTCATGAAAATCGTCGATTAAAATCTATATAAATCGATAACCACTCAGGCGATTGTAATAAAATTTACTATCGGTAAAGTAGCCCTAAAGTTAATTCGAATATTTTCCTATTTCTGTCTATCGTGACCAACTATCACCACTAACATACGCAAGGAACAGCTGACAAGCTTCTGCAAATATTTCTATAACGCTAGTTTGGGTGTTTCGAGTGTTTTCCAGTACTTTTTGTTTTGGAGCTCGCTTTATAAATATTATGTGCAATTTATAAATATTGCAAACTGCATAAACGAGGCAAAAATCATTCACATTTACCAATTCAGAACAGCTTATACGACAACTGTCATTGGTTGACTTACGTTAGGATGTGCCGTACCAAAATGTGATCCTAGCTTGAAACGGTTAGACTCAACTATTAACGAGAATTTCCACATGCGACACTAAAAATACATACATATGTCATTCTCTAGGAAAAATGTGCCATTCACTACGAAAATGTAAACAATGAATGGCACAAAATTAAAATAAAAAACAGTAACTAAATTTCAAACTGGCAAAAAAGTGGTTTTTATGATATAAAACTAAAGCTAATCGGAAGCATTCGTAAAAATATCTATGTTAGTGCTAGTAAACTGTAACCACCAATCAACTGTTTGTTATTCGAGTCCGGATGAAGGAAATCCGCTGGTGAAGGAGAGTCAGGAACGTGGTACCACGCTGTCAGTCAGCCGGAGGATATCATGAAGGAACTTCTTCGGAAAGGCCAAGATCGCCATGAATTTAAACCAGGAGCGTCTGGAGAAGAACTTGGAAATGTCGCGGATCAGGATTGCGATTCATTGGCCAAGTTGGCTAATAATTTGTATAGATTGTCTAAAGATGATCACATTGTAATTGATCGGTGAGCAAATCATATGTTTTCATTTGGAACCTTTTATACGAAAAATGAACCTTAACTTTTATAGTAAACGCAATGAGGTGATCCGGACGGATGCTACGACCAATCAAATGACTATCTATCGCTGCCTGGATCCTATTGGTATGGGCATGCGCCAGTCTGAGATGGAGAGAAATCCTGGTCCTGCGCTTAAAGTGGGACGTCCACAGAAACGCGCAGCTCCTACAAAAATTACTCCACAAACAAGCAGTTCCGCTAAACTATCCAAACTTATGGTTGCGGAGCCCGTGAAGGTTGGCAAAGATGCTGAGTCAATTGTACGAACACGATCGGGACGTCTGGTTCGTACCTCAATGCCTCAGCCAAATCATATATCCATGGTGGCACCATCAGAACCGAGCTCTGCGCAATTGCTTGAAACACTGGTGTCCGAATTGCGGGATACGGATTATCGGGTACCAATGTCGGCAGCAATCAGTCCTGTCCCTGTCAAGGAAGAGGTCCGAACTCCTGCTGTCCCACGTAACGTACCTGTGAATGCTGTTTGTCCAGGCTGTAATAAAATCTTTTTGGGTCGCCGCATGCAAAGGCATTTTGTCAAGTTTCCCGGTCATATGCAACGCTCACAGGAACAGCAGCAACAGACGGTTTCCAATCCTTCCACAGCTCAGCCTTCTTTATTTGGTCTACTAACGGCTCAATTACAACGTCACGCCCATTTAAGCGAGGAGCAACGCGCTGACCTTTTTTTAAATGAGCTTACCGACTTCGTAGAGCAACTTCAGCTAAGAAGTACACGTCTCATTCGTAATACTTCCGGTCTTCATTTTGTAAACGCGCGAATTTCCCGGGTCTTGGGAATACCCGAGGGTCAGTACGCTTTGGACATGTCGGCCATGGAGTCCCCACAGGCTCCTACGCCTGAGCCGGAACAATTGCCATTATTGCAGAATGCCCAAGAAGCACATGGCAACCAAAACCTGGTAGATTACACAGGATTAAGCATGTCCCTGGATGATACGTTGACAGATGAGGCGGCTCAACGTTTAAATCTATCGGCTGGTGGAAAACTACTGCCACCATCTGAAGAGAGTTTACTGCGCAATGTAGGGGATTTGATGCAGCCGCCCATGCCAGTGGTGATGGGTGCTCCTCCCACAGTATTGGGCAATGGCTACGATCATGCCAGTGATAATGCCGTTGAGGCGCTAAGTATGAAAGAGACGCCAAATAATGCGGCGATTTTGGATCTCAATG
This sequence comes from Drosophila emarginata, assembly GCA_037075365.1. Classification (NCBI taxonomy): domain Eukaryota; kingdom Metazoa; phylum Arthropoda; class Insecta; order Diptera; family Drosophilidae; genus Drosophila; species Drosophila emarginata. Next base: position 633,885 of record JBAMCD010000174.1, read on the forward strand.
TGGATTTTTTCCAGTTCAATCAAAATTAGTTATTATTAAATAAAATTGTACATATTCTTGATTAAACTTAAATCGACAACAGAATTTATCTCTTGTTGATTCTAAGTAAATCGAGATATAAATATATTACCTCGGGCCGAACAAAGCTGTGATTTTGCAGCTCTGGTAAATTGAATGAATATCGACCAAATTGAATATACATAGAACATATGAATTTTTTATACACAGAAGAAATATAGAAAAATATTTTAATGCGAAGTCTGATAATGTATTGAATATTTTTATATTAGCTTACAAAATATGAAGAATAATAAAACACCATGGATGATCGGTGAGGCTTTCAGAAATTTTTAAACTCTGTACCCATAACGTAAAAAATTATTTTAAAGTTGGCAATTGTATGTAACAAACAGAAGGCCGCATTTCCGACAATGAATAGATTTCCTTCCATTCTAACTCACAATTGGTGTACGGTGCACGGATACATATATAATTAAAACGCAGGAAAAATGGAATTAAATTATTATAACTCTTTACTTTTCTAGATCGACTCGACTACTGATGCTGATCGAGAATATATGTATGTACGTACTTTATGGAGTCAGAAATGCTTTTTTTTTTGCGTTACAAGTGTCTGACCTTACTCCTGCAAGGGTGTAAAAATAAAAAACCTTGCTAAAATTTGTATCACGTTCTTAAACATTCATTAGGGACTTTTTTTGATATATATATGTACATATATAGGTAGTCCATCAAATAGTCTACTCTAGGTAAAATCGATCACTTTGCTAGCTCCCTCAATCAATATATTGACGCATTGAAAATTAGTTTTCGAGTGCTGCACCTAACGTATCCATCAGCGTGAAACATGCTTGATCCAGAAAATATATGTATGTATGTATATCTTTACCACTGTGGTTTCTCCACCCACAAAGAAGACCCACCGCAACTGTTAGTTCCGTCACAAATGCAATACCAAGCGGAAGTTGTCGCTTTAGAGTACCTTCGAAAGTATTTTTTTGTTGTATCCTTTGTTCGGTGGCCAATAGATGCCTGTCGAAGCGCGTGAGGTGCATGCAGAGGCACAATGTGGATTGGATGCATAACGGCCAGGAGCGAACGTACCTACTTTGTCATAAGTTATGCACATTCACTGCTTCATCGTCATCATCACCCTTATAAACCACTATATTGGTATTTTGTTTGCCATGATAAATGACAGTTACCAAATATGAGATTGATTGGTCTCAAAATAGCAACAAAACATCTCAGAAGTTAACTTCGACTTGCTGAAGCTTGTATACCCTAACGGTTAAGACTTCTCTTTCAGGAAACGATTTTCAAGCTTCATGTTTGTTACAGTGCTGTGGATTTGGAGTTTAGAATGAGGAAAAGAAAAGAAGTCTTTTTCCCTACCGAACCCTATTTGTTGATCATATGGACATTTTTCCCCACTACGGAAACGAACTGCTTTATTAAAAAGCAGCTACTTCCGCATATCATAAAAGACATCCATCTCATTCCCACATAATTCTCGACTGCTTGGCAGCAGTTCACTCTCTCCCAAACCACAGCTTCTTTGTGCTGTTCATTGAAGATTTATATTTACTTATGCTTATTATAGAAGATTTATGGCAGGCAATTTTTTTATATTCCTATTTTCCTGAACAATTTTTTCATTTTTTGAGATCTAAAAGAAATCAGTTACTTCACAATGAATATGAACTATGAATAAATTTGTAACTTTATTGAAAAATAAATTTGAAGGATTTTTATCACAGCTTACAACTATGTATTAAATAGCTAGCAGCGTTCCAAACATCTGGACAATTTAATTATACCCTTAGCAAGAGTATAAAAAGGTACAAACTCGGCGAGCACAAAAAGAGAAAGACAGAAATACAAAGAGACAAAAAAGTAAGCAAATGCCTTAAAAAAATATTTGAAATTCATTTCGCGCCGCCACTTTGCTACCCGTGCGCATTTCGATGACAGCATTTAATGGTTATTATGTAAACCTTTTTTTCCAATTTCTTTTTGTTGTTACCAAAGTGTCTTCACTGAGTTGACCATACGGCTTACATACACACACATCCACATACTCACAAGCACATGTACACTTGGACACAACAGAGGTCAACCTCAGGGTATTAAACACTAGGCTAACTCTGAATATATGTATGTATGTATGAATGTATTTTAAGTTCCGGCCAAACCCTTAAAAATGTAATCGATGAATTTCAAGTTTTGAAATACCCATTGAGCTCTGTTGACGGGCATCTCAAAATGATACAATATAAGTCCATTAACCAATAGCAGACAACCAGCACCAACTTCACCTGTTGCAGAATTCGTTTATATTTGCAGCCATCAAAAGCACTTTCCTATAAATTATCCAATAAATACTAATTTTAATATTATCCCAGATACAATAAAGTAAATAAATGCATATGTAAATATGTAGGTATACATATTTTGATTAAATATATTAATATAAATATATTTTTTTATAATTTTGTTGTCCAAACATCTTTGATAAGCTGCAGGAAATTAGAAATCTTTAAGAATCGTTAAAAATTGGCATAATAAATTTAACCATGGTCGTCGTTCCTCGAAGGACGATATTAAAGATCATCCAAAATCAACCAAATGTCCTGAAAAAAATAAATGATTTCGGCAGATCGTGAGATCATTTACCGGAAAAAGTCACACCAAGCCGGAATAGAATCTGTGCAAAAACAGTTAATGCTCTTCGCGTTCAGAATTGGGATTACAATGTCAATCTGTCATCGTACTCTTGTAGACTTCTTTTAGTTAACCTATCTTATCTTAGTAATCGTAGAATAACACTTGGGGATTTATGTATGCACAAGCTAAGTCGTTGAACTAAGTCAATTTACCAGTTCCTTATAGATATGCCTTCCTCTCTTTTGATCTAATTATATGCTACTAAATACACAACGCGATAACGGATAACATCAAGTAAAGGTAACTGAACATTAGATTCCTGTACACACCTCTAAATCAATCTCTTAATCATACTTCTATATACTTATGTCACTTGAACTGAGCATTTCAAGCCTCTTCCGAAGATAGATTCACCAATATCTGACACGCACATGCAAGGTCATAGTTAAGTCTTCGTTATTAAAGTAACCTTTGGGCTACTACAGTGAAGTCATCTGGAACCGTCTATTAACATAACCTTCCTTTGGCTTTATTTCTGACAAAGTTGAACTTGGCCTTTTATTTTTCGATACGAGCTCTCCATATCAGCTTTAAGCCTGACTTTGGTGGTGGTTGGTGTGAAACTAACTTTTTGGTGTAATAAACAACGGTTCTTAAGATCAAGTTATGTCAATTTTTAGATGCTCTTCTCAATTAATATCTCATTGCCTCAATAATTCTCCACTTGAAGGTTTCAACGAGTTGAGTGATTTGAGTGTACCACAAATTAACTTTCACTAATCATATTTTCACCATTGTCGATAATGCCTTGAGTGATTTTGCTTTTGTTGGAAGATGGTCAAGATGGCAAGAGGCGATCCATATACAATTAAAATTATATTAATCTAGTGGTCAGTTAAGTGGTTTCCACACCTTGCTCATTGTGATTTGAACTGCCATTGCAATATTAGTCTGTCGATCTACCTTCCATAGCTAATTACCTCTTCATTTGCACATTCATTTAAATCTCGCCATTTATCTGACTGGACTCTTTCTTTTTGTGTCCTTTGATCTAATAACAGCCGATTTTAGCCTGTAATAAGTTCAGAGTGCTTTAGTTTGTTTTGAAGTGATATCGTTGCAATGTATGCGGCCAGGATCCTCGATCAGTTAAATGGGAGGTGGAATTTAGGTAGGAATTGCTTTCATCTGCCTGTTACATACATTTTAGTGACTTAAAAGTGTAACTCCTTATCCTGAGGATCTCATAAAAAGTGTTTCATAAAGGATAAAACTGTATTATTAGGGCTTTAGATATTTCAATGGGCCCATTTAATCTGTACTTTGATATGCGTCCAATCAGTTTTTGATTTAACAGTTAAGTTTAACAGATGTTAACCATCTACATAAGTAACAGAGCACGGTTAACGGGTGGACTTTGCGGTTGCGCAGAGACAAGTTTTTCTTGTTGCTGTTATTTTTGGCCAACCGTTGTCTGTTAAAATAGGCTTGGTCTGGCTGCGCTTTTTGGTAACAAAATGAAATTCAGTACACCACCGACTCTTGAACGGTATTGGTTGGCTTGGCGGTTCGTTGATTTGATTAATATACATTAAGTGCATAGTATATTTTTGTTTTTTGTTTTCTGTTACGTCAAAAGAAACTGGATTTGTTTTACTGTTGCTTGCATTTGAAAATATTTTCAGTTGCTTTTTTTGTTGTTTGTTTTTGCGTGCTAAGTGAACAGAAAAGCAAAATTGTTTGATTTTTTTCTTGTGGATTATTTGAAAAAGAAAATAGCATGATCAAAATGAAGCACCAGAATTGAAAGTGGAAAATCAAATCTAAATGCGCAGATGTGTGTAACAGTTTTTACTTTCGGCCTGGTTTTCAATGTGGTTACTGCTGTGGATGCTATTGTTGTTGCTGCTGCAAGCCACTAGAGCATAGACAAAGACCTTTTGCAGATTGCATAAAATCATTTAGTAGTAGCAGCCCAGTAACAACAATAACAAGAGCAACTACAAACAGTTTTTAACCCACTTTTAACTATGCATTTTTTAGATTCAGCGCCTCTACTTCTCCCCGCCTCGTTGCCAGCGTCATTGTTGTCGCGTTATAACTGAATTACAAAGAAAAAGAAAAAAAAAAAACCGAATCGAGGAAAATATAGTAACTCGGTCTTAAAACTAGTGCAATAACTACAGGAAAACAACCAAATAGTCCAGCCGCCTTAACTAGCTAAAACGCCGCCAAAATGCTTCCGGTAAGTAGCTTAAAAAAAAAAAATAATAAAAACGGCAAAAAAATCAAAATGGAATCAAATTATTTTGGCATTTTTCGAATTACATACGTACACAATTAATGCAACCAATCTTGTCTTAAATGTCGAAAAGCATTTTCAATTCGCTGATTTCCTGACTTGGTTACAATCAGAAGTAATACCTTTGGGTGATGGGACAATCTGGGATATGGGCGGAGGCAGACAACCTTGAAGAGGATTTCATATAGTTCAAATATTGAAAGTTGATTTCTGTTCAAGGGCACAGCAGGGAAGTTTTTAAATCCGTAATCAGTTTCATCTTCGCAAAGCTTATTAAAATTGCAGATTTCGCTATTCTTTAAACTGGTTTTCATTTCAGTTTCATTTCGAATTCTTTGCAGACTTGTGCAGTCATTAAAATGTTGTTCATACCCTTTAAACTGGGTACATAGATTATGGACAGATCTTTAGAGTGTCATGTACCATTAAGAAATAAAAAATGGATGACTGCATCATGTACATAGCTGATGCACCTTTTCTTTATAATCTTACTAAGGTTTAAAATTTATTATGGTTAAAAGTTTGCAATACATACGTACATACATACATACATACATATGTACATATGTATGAAGAAGATATAGAAGGAGAAATAGAAGTATCTTTGACATTTAAATTATTTTAGCACTTCCAGTTGTCAGTCGATTTGGAAAGAGGCAAACTAAAAATTTTAATGTTTCCCGACCTGTATGTCAAAACCGGTCAGATCAGCTGACTATGTCATATAGATTTCGTAGGATCGTTTAATTTTAGATCCAAAAATAATTGTGAATATTGATATAAATAATGATATAATCATTATATTTCGTAAACTATAACCACATCAATTATTTTTTCTTGAGTTTCATATACTTTTTGATAATTCTACTAAATGATTGATATATGTGGTGAAATTTTCAGATTAAAAAAGGCAGAAAATTAAAACTGATTTTCATTTTCTACACATTCCATTGGCAAATGAAGATTTTTTCAAGGGTATACAAATTTCAGTACATATGAAATTAGCTCGGTGTTTTACTTTAATGAACTTTTTATTGTGTCTAATTATTTTTACTACAGTATATTAACAAACGGTTCTATTCGAGATGAAATGCAGATTCTTAGGTGGTGTCGTCTTCTTCTGCATTTAACTTTTTCAATCGATTAACAAATGTTTTCTTTTTATATTGAAGTAAAAAATGTTAATGAAAGTTCAAAGAATGATGAGAGTACTTGATACTGAATCAATTTAATTGTCATTAATCAGCTAGTTCGAATGGTTGCGCTAACAGGTGTTCTTTCTTGAAGGGTTTTGTTTAGGGATGTTTCGATACAATAAGTATATAAGGTAGTCTGCCCTGCTGTTGGATTTATTTCCGTTTGCATTTTGAACTTCCTTCTGCCATGAGAACTTCTTGACACGAGTCAGCCAATAAATATCAATAAAAAATTAAATCATCATCATCACAAAATATAAAAATCTTCTTCAAAACTTGTTTCTAAAGTTAACTTGTTTCGCCCCCGCCCGGAATGTTCGAAGACAAAAACTGTTGACTAAACATTGTGATCAGAAATAGTAGAAATATCGGCCTAAATCGCTTTGTGGCGCATGCGTAGAAGAATCTAATCCGACAAAGGGATCATAGATCGCATCATCGAAAATTCCTTAATATCTTTTAAAGATAAAATGTAAATGAGACAACTTAACAGGCATTGAATTCAAAGTTGTCGCTTTGGGCAAAAACAAAAAAAAAAAAAAATGTATACCTCTTATAAACTGTTTTCTGCCCACTTAATTTTTTATTTTTAGTTTTTATCATCTTTGATATGCATGCTATATTCGTAGTACATCACATACATATAGATTGAAAATCATATACTCTTATATATTTGATTTGATTTGATTTGAAGTGAATGCGAATTCGTGTTTGACTGTTTGGTATTCATTGGTTAGCATGGGGAATAGCAATCGAAAAACGATGAAGCAGAAAATAAATTGAGAGGTGTTAATGAAAGTAAAAGTATAAATATATTATATAAGGGACTCTGTTGGGTTAGGTTCGTAAAAAAGTCATCGATTTGTGAAAACTAGTACATACATACGAACAGCTTAATATATATACAAATGTGACATCTATTATCACATCACAGCTTTATGTAAGATTTAAACATTAATTAGTTAATGGTATACAATTTCTTTAAGACACCTGATAGATAAATCTACACACATTAAAGGGAATGGGAAAATTGAGAACAAACGTTTTGAAAAAAATATAATCGCATTTGTTTTGTTTTTAACCTTTTCTTTATCAAATCATAAATATTAAAAAAAAAATTATTATTCAAAATTAAACGGGTTGGCATCCTGCTAATCAATTTCGTCTTCCCATTTCGTATAATCTTAGTTTAATTAAAAATTAAGAATTGTCTTCACAATACAGCAATAAAATTAAAAAATATTTTAAAAATCGTTTATTTTAATTGCAAATTCTGAAGAATTTGCAAGATGACTTGTTTCCAAGCAAAATATAATGAAAGTGAATGTAAATGGTTGAAAACGCTTTCCGAGACAAGGCTATACATATGTATGTATATATAGTACATATATATAAATACTTATTTAAAAAGTTAATTGAAGCCACTTTAGCTTTTTTTTTGCTAGTGGGGGCATTAAGTTACCAGTCAGATCAAGATCTCTTTTTGGTTTTTGGTTTTTTGCATTGTAATTGTATCTGTTAGCGCTCCTTCAAAAGTATAATGGCGAAATACCTTCTGGATTACACATGTATGCATCATTGTTGGTGGGAGGGCCACCAACATGTTCTGCAGATCATAATCTTTAAGTTATCTTTATACAAAACTGAGGCAAATGAATTCTAAAGGTCCGGCATGTAAATAAGGGAGGAGCGGCTCACACCTTACGGAAAAGTTGGATGACAAGAAATCAGGGCAGAGATGCAGAATAAACACAATAGTTTTAGGCTTTATTTGGATTGTTTTTGGCCATAAGGCTCTTCTCTACCGCTTATCATGTCCTTTTTGATAAACTGAGGGCAGGACGGCTGATGTGACAGAAAAACGCGCCGGAATTAATTAATTACTTAAAAATCGAAATTAAAATGTATTATGTATTTTTATATATCTATGTATATATGTACATATGTATACATATATTTTTAACAATATGCATATACATATGTATGTCGACCTCAGAGACTACGCTAACTTGAAGGTCAACTTGTTTTATTTGCCTCACTTTCTATCAATACATCTGTCTCCTTCTTGCTCTCCAAAAGCAAAAGTTATATAAAACCAAGAAATGTAATTAGTTGGCCCGACTTGAATCTACCCTATAACCATATAGAGATCGAACTTAAAGTCAGATTCCCTCGTAGTTAGAGAAATTTAAAATAAACTTTTCTATGTGTATGCGGATCCTTATACTAAATTTGGTAGCTTTAGCTTTTATAGATCCCAAGATCTTGTTTATAATTCCTAAAATCTTCGTTAAAATAAACAGACGGAGGTGATTGATTTCAATTGATTCGACTGTTGATATCGTTCAAGATTTGGTATATGTACATATATACTTAATAAATCAAGACAGTTTCTACCTATTACGCGACTTTAATATACCCTTTTACCCTATGATTATAGGGTATAAAATATTTATTTATTCAGCAAAAAGCAAAGTCAAGACTCGATATCTGTTGTCGGCATTTAAACTCGTTTTGGTCCAACAATAATACTGGCTGAAATTCTTCAGACTGGCCCCCAATCGGTATTTACCAGATATTTAATGGAACACATATATATACATATAAAGGTATTAGGAATGTGACTGCATTAACAACAACTAAAAATCGCCATGATCTATAGCCGACAGTCACCAGTCAAGACTAGGATATGCATTCATTTGACATTCAAAAAAAAAAAAAAAAAATAGCAGAAATTCAAGAGCAATGAACAAACTACTTATACCCTATACCAAATATGAGTCATAAAAAATATTTTCATAATTATCATGCAAATTGGCAGTGTGATAAAAATTTGATACAATATTTTGCTTAGTTACAAATGAATAAAAAATTAGATTTGATTATTTCTGAACTTTGTTGTTCTTTTCTTTTTTTTTAATATATTCATTGAAAATGGATGAGTATAACAGATTTTAAAATTTGCATGTTTTTCTGATTATATAATATAGTTAACCGATTTCGCACAAACTGGTCTGAATCATTTATATAAGTATAGAAGCATTAATCTGCCAGTATGCTCGATCCGCTTTAATGATCCTCCATCTTTCTGATTTGCCCTAATGATCATTTTATATTCATCGTATCCAGAGCATTGTTAAATAATTGCACTTAATTGTTTTTTTTTATGTATCGCTTTAACAATTTTATCATCACATCATTGAGAAATCTGAGCATCTTTTGGATTTTGGGCCTTGATCAGGATCAACTAACAATGATCCAATGATAATCTTGCCACTAAATTGTAAATTAACTCATTAATACATAGTACCCGAAATAGTAACCCCAAAGGATTTTATTCAAAGGCTTTTACATGTTTATGTTCTGCAGGACAATTTGGAAACTACTCGTTTGATCCAGTTAAAATAATATATACTCGAAATGATTCAAAGTTTTAGTTTCTTTACGTTAACATTTGACTCGTATTTAACAATATTTTTATATTTATATTTTAGGACAACTCCAATCATAGACATATAGTAATCGATCCAAACTACTTCCTTTTGCTGTGTACATCCCCATTACAGGGTATACTTAAGTCGCCGCAATGAATTACTCATTAACTTTTCAATTGTTGAATTCCAACTTTAAGTATTCCCCCAAAAAAAAAATAAATGTTTTAATTGTTTTTGTTATTGCTTTGTAAAATTTCAAGTGAAATACACTTTAAAAAGCCATGGAAAAAAAACAAATCTGTCAGAATAAACCTGACCAATATATATATATATATATTCTTAATATAGTCGGAGGTGGATACAAATTTGTGAAAAAAAATAATATGGGTTGCTCTTAATGCAAATGTATGAATAAATATGTATATATAAACTAAGAAGTGCTCTTAAATCCAATATGTCAGCTTAATATATCTTAGCCCAAAAAAGCTATATAAAGTTTTGCTATAAAAACATTTATCGAAGAGTTTTAAAATTACATTGGGGAAGTTTTTGTTACTCAATATTTTCCTCTGATTATTTTTACCTCTTATTTGCAAGTTTTTTAATTTCGCTAAGCTTTTGTCCCTAGTGTCATATGACATAATTGGTTTAAAAGAAAAAAAAAGGAGAAACTTTTACTGTTGTTTGCTGGTGTTTTGATAATTTGTAAGCATTTAGTAAGTATCAGTGTGATAGTGATAATGGTAAAGTAAATGATGGCACAGCTAAGGGACGTATGGACGGACTGACGGTCGGTTGGCTGATTTTCACCTTTCGATTTCACTTTGAAGTGGGCTTCCCATAGTTTTACCAAAAATTTTGTTGCGCTTGGTTGCCAATTTCCGCTATCAATGTTATAGCCAATGGCGTTTATAGCTCTACCAGAGATTATTATTTGTTTTTTTTCCTTTTTTTTAATTTTTTATTTTGGCACTTTCTGTTGGCGTTCTACCAATTGGGCCTTTCACATTGCTTTTCATAGATCTATTAATTTGTCTTGACGTAACCATGTGTAACTGTGAATTAACAAACCACATTATGGCAATTTAAAAAAATAAATTAAAAAATGACATTATAAACAAATATTTTTCCCGCATCGACAGACAGACATCGACAGAAACGTATATAGTTAAAAAAGAAATTAGAAAAGTACTTGAAAAATGTTCATTCTTAGCAGATAAATGGAGTTAACATTGATGGCTAACAAATAAAGTTAAACTTGTGTTTAAGAAAATATAATTCAAGTTTATATGAAATGGATCAAAAATATTAAGGGTATATATATATATATATAAGTAGCCAGCTCCATCGAATGCACCTAATTCTAATTCTCTCTGCTTCTGTTTCTAGTTATTATCCTGTCAGACATATCTTTAGCTTTATCTGATTTATCTTAGATTGCGTTTTACTTTTATTTATTTTATTCAAGTTCTGTTGAAGATAATATAATGAAATATTTAGAACGCATAGTTCTTTGGGAGTCTTTTAAGTGCATTCCAATTAATTATCGAAGTGTTTATTGAGGGGAAAAACAGTCGTATCAAAACTTTTGTTGTGGATACTCCATAAAATAGAAGGGGATATTAAGGTTAATGTGATGAGATGAGGCATCTTTTTTTTAAATAATATTTTCGCACAAAAAGCAACAAAAAACTTTTAACATAAATGAAAGATAAATTTTAAAAGATATTAAAATAACTTGAATGAGATGTGTAGTAACTTATGGGTTCATCCAAAATTTGAAAATCCACTTTGTTGCGGACGTTACAATTTTTTCCCACTATGTTTTTTATGCAAATTAAACGTCTATGTCAATATTTAATTTATTTTTAATTTTTCTTTTTTTGTATTGAGCTGTTTTTATGATTTAACATAATTTTTAGATATAAAACTTATGAAAATATTATCACTGTGTCTGTTTTTAGCTAATTTGAAGATTTGCCTAGTATTATTGGAAAAAAATATGAAATTTTACTAATGGACTTAGACAAGATGCTGATTATAGAATAATCAAGATTCCGATAACAGATAAATGTAAATTTTTCATTTGAAATGGGTAATTTTGGTTTTGGATTTTCTTCTAGACATTTTTATTTATGATAAAGTCGAATTGGATTTATAGGACTACTTATATATAACTATCGGAAAAGCATGCCCAAATTCTGACATTTATATTAGAATTTTCAACTGTCTTTCATGTGTATTGTCGGTTTTACTTTGTTTTTGATTTAGTCAAAATTATATTTAAGAAAAATATATAGTGTGTTCATGGGGACTTTCATTTTAAGTCGATGGGAATTGCTATGTAGTTTTGTTTTATAAAATTAAGTTTAACTTTTAGAGGGTATACAGAAGTCGGCGTGTTAACATCCATACTTGTCAATATTTTTCTCCAAAATCAAAATTTTTACTATCTTATTAAATCATGTTGAATGAAAACAAGAATTTCTCAAACTTCCTCATATGCATATATAATTGGAAATGTTAATTTACATATATTATATAATGTATTTTAAAATTTACTATTATGATAAATATTGATTTTATCATGTGTCATTCAATTTTTATTGGATTTTTTAGGTAGCCAATGAACACGCAAAAGGAAGCGTTTCAGATTATTTTGAATTATATGTTAATGTTTATTTTATATCTACACATTATCAGCATAAATAGGCGAGTTAGTTACGACAACAAAATCGAGTTTCCAATTTCTAAATCAGAGTTCATATATACATCCTTGACAGTCTGTCTAGATCATCGCATATTGATAATATTGTTTATTGGATAATGATCTATTATCAGTTTAAATAAATTTTTTCAAAGATAAAACTCGATTGATAGTAAAAAATTAAATAAGAATGTGTCCCATTTGTGAAGTTCATTGAGAAATTAAATTTTTCGACAATTATTTCATACAAATCAGTTTCACAGGGTTTAATTTTCATTTCTGATATTATTTTATTTCTCTCTAGTATCTTTCTCTGGTATCTTCCGTAACACTTAGCTCCAATAGAAACAGAATCTTCTTGTTTCCAGAATATGTTGACCAAATTTTATAGGAAAACTGAAACTGAATAAAATATTTATTTTATAATAATATTATTTATTTAAGTTCTGGATGCATGGTTAAATTTATTCAATTGAAAGTCTCAAAAGGATACTCCTGTATAAAAGAATAGGTTATCTTTATTAGCGAACTAGAATACATATTTCAAAAATTATTCAAATAATCAATGTATTAAATTTTGGATATCTATTTCTGTTTTGGATTTAAATAGTCTTTCATAATGTACATAAATAATATGGAAGAGTATAAAAAATAATGCATATAAATACTAAAGGTTTTTCTTTTTTATGAAATCTTTACAATTTGTTATATGTAAATTATTAAATAAAATACAGTTTTATTATTCGGTGAAGCAAGATTTTGTTGGTTTCTAAGTCAGTTTGACAACTTTCAACTCATTGAAGATATCATTTAATTTCACAATCTACAGATGGACTGGATTTTATGTTCATGGCTCAATTGTTTGTTAGGCCATCGTCGTAGAGAGTTGGCTTCACCTGTCATATTGGGAAAACTTGTATGGGGCTTTTCTTTATTTTATTTTTAATTTTTTTTGTGTGCTGTTTTGCTATCGAAACGTTGTTGACCCATAATACATTGATCCACTGACGGGCGCAAAAAAAAAAAAAGAAAAAAAAAGCGATACCAAAGTTTAAAGATGTCCATAATCTCCTCTGACTAAAAGCAACTGCAGCAGCATCTCAAACAGCTCGCATCCGGCGACGAAAACTTTCGCTTTTTTATTTCGGTTCGGCTCTCTTGTCACGCAAAAATGATATTAAGAAAGTCATCCGCCAACTACTGATTCCATTGGGAGAGGAGGCCGAGTTGGATCAAGTTGAAGAGCTGGTTCCAAGTCAATGACTGAATGACTTCTGTCTCCGTAATTGGCTAAATGCTAATAAGTGCCTTTTTTTTAATCGTAAAGAAGGGGAGAGTCACGGCTGTCTCTTCACAAAAAAAAAAAAAAAATAAAAACAAATTGTACATTTATTCCAATTTATGTATGTATCTGGATTTGTTCCATTTGCTTATAAACTGGAAAAAGCTGATAATCTGTTCATGCCATTGCTAAACTGACTCCATTCATCTTTGTCCATATAAGTGAACTCTAAATCAATTTCTTCTGCATGCAATCGTCCTGTTAAATTAACTAGTAATTAATGTGGGACTAAAAGAAAAGTAGTTAAATCAAGTGGTTTCATTAGGGACCAGTTACCAATTAAAAGATGTTTGTTAACTTAAACGAGAGAGTTAGATTAAACTCTACATAGTTGAAACTTGTATTCCCTTGTAAATTGAAAGTATTCCATTCGAGTTGTTTGAAGGTTCATTGATTGCCTATTTTAATATAGACGACTCTATATATTGAATTGTTGTCATAGAAACGAAATGTTGGCTCAAACAAATAAATCTCATGGAAGGCCACAATCAAATGTTTCACAATGTATGCGAATTTGACCCTCTTGTCACATTGAATTCTCTTTGTTTTGTTCTTTTTGACCATGGTTAAATTTTCTGTTTTTATTTGTTCGCAGTTATTTTAAATTTAAACTCCCTCCGCTTAAAAATTAAATACGTAAGCCTGAATGACAATTCACACGATTCTTGCAAATTCACACGCTTATCTATTGTATACCCTAATCAAATGGGGTATATTAACTAACGAAGAGAGTTTGCGAGAGATATATATAAACCATATATACTCTTGATCACAATGACAAGCTGAGTTCATACAATCAAACAGTTGTAAAGATAATGTTATGAAACTTTACACGTTTCTTTTTTTTGATATTGCAAGCAGATCGACTTACTATAATATATAGCTCTCATACGATCGCTCGTTTTAAAATATATTTTTAAAAATAAACCACAAAGATAACCCAAAATAGGCCTAATAAAACAATATATTTTTTAAATCTACATATGTATATATATATTTACTTAAAATTATTACAAAGTACCCTCATTTTTTTAATTTTTGATACTTTGTTTTATTATATAGTGCATGGGTATCAAACATTCGGATACATTTCTTTCTTATTTAACAAATAAAATTTGACAATCAACGCGACTTTCACACATCTTAAAATACACAAAAAAATAAAAAAAACAAAATATAAAAATGCATTCAACTTGTAACTTGGCCCATTGTTTAGCTAGGTTCAGACAAGAGGGCCATGTAAATGTTGAAATGTCAAGCATTTTGGGTTTAGAGGACGTGATTTTTATTTGAATAATGAACCTTTGGGACAAAATACTGTCGCTGTGCCCTTTTAGGACGTATATGTAAAGCTTTAAGATACCTCATTTTGGTTGTAAATTTGTGGTAAATAAGTATATGTCAATAATAATCTTCGTCGATATGTCTGTGTGTGTGTTCAAGTTATTATTAGCTCCATGTAAAGGCGAGAAAAAATATTGATTGTCACTGTCATAATAAATTAATAATTGTCTGCTATTACTAATAATATTTTATTGACAACAGAAAGTCGATCACAATTTAATTCAATTTTTTTCAATATGAACTTTTTAAATTAATGTAAAAAATTGTCTGTTCCATTATTAAATGTCAGAAATACGCAAGGCATCGAAGGAAGCACATCCGAATACGGAAATTATATATATTTTTGATCAGCACGATGAGTTGCTTTGATATAACTCCGTCCGTTTGGATCAACATGATCTGCTCCGGGTTACAGAGCTAAAATTTCGCTTATAAGTCGGCTTCTTTTTGCTGTGGAAAAATCGGTCGAAAATATAGCTTAACATCAATATATTTGTTGTTTTCCAGTCAATTATCACGAAATTTTATTGAACTTAGTACCAGTTATATATACTTTTTTAATAGTTAGCTTAGATTTGTTCGAAATCGGTAGACTACATTATATAGCTCCCAGAGAAATTATCTATCTAGAATAAAGTTTTAGCTCAATAATTGTGATTTATAAGCCACTATACGGAAATTTGGTATTTGTAAGTTTGGTATACCTAGAAATGTGTCTATTGAGTTTTCGTAAAATCGGTCGACTATACGCTATAATTACAGTGTACCTGACATAAAGGAATATAACACAAATAGTATAAATAGTTTTACTTATTTTAATAACTCAGGTGAATGTATATATTTTATTATTTAATTTTTGTGGATAAGAATAACACAAAGGATAATATTAGGCAAAAGGCGAGTTAGGTTATTTAATAAGATCATTTAGTTAAGTAATTTATTAATATATTATGTTATTTATTTAACTAATTAATTTTAATTAGAGAAATTTACTAGAAGAAGGTTATTAATATTAAAAGAGTTTAGAACTAATCCGCAATGGGATTAATTAATTTACAAATTTGGTATATAAAAGAAGTCAAATCCATTCGATTTATGGAAGAGTATCTGCTTATTTAATTTTTCCTCTCACACACTGCTTGTACTTGTTTGACTTTAATTTATTCTGTTGCAGTTTTATATCGGCAATAATAAAATGTTATATATCAAATTTGATTCAGATACTTCAGCAATCTTTCCTTGTAAGACTTTGTTTTAATTATTCCTTTGGGACCTATATATATATACACTATAAATAGTGTTTTGGTACCGTTAAATCGACTTGCCTATTGATCAAGAATATAAAAATATATACTTTGTGAAACACACACATACATACATACATATGTCCAATTTCTTATAGCCTCTTTTAAGGGTATAAAAAAGTAGGAAAAATAAGAAACAACAGTGAAAACAATTTAGATTAAATTTTCTTTTATTATTTTATATTTGTGTTATAAGGTATTTAAACAATTTAGAATCACTGATTGTTGCTATTGAAAGTATAAAATATGTCAAGGTTATTTTCATTGTATAATGTAATATATTTTTATAATTATATTAATTTACATTCATTAGTTTTGTTTAATGTCAATAAAATCAATTTTCTGGCCTTACCTTACTATTATTACTACTTTTACTAATGATTATAAAATGAGATATTTAGTAGCATTTGTATTTTTAATGACTACGAACAACAAATTACTATCAGATAAATATTAAAAACATCGATATATACATACATATACATATGTATATATACATATATATATATTTATGTATATGTATATGCATAAAATTGGGTAACTCGTTCAAGATGACAATATTTTATTGCTATTAAACTATTTAATTTATTTAGGACTTTGTATACTTTATATAGAGAAGCATTTATTTTTTCTTTTTACAAGTATTTCTGAATTTTTTTTTTTATTGCAATTTTGCAGCATAATGCGTTGCATTACGTAAAAGACTCGGCAGGCCGGTCTGCCCAGCTGCAGCAGCAGCAGTCACAGTTGCAGCTTATATGTATATGTATGTATTTATGTACTTATATACATACATATGTACATACACAGATGCCACAGTTTTGTCTGGTATAATGTGTGTTGCAACTTGTCGTCAACTGCAACAGCGTCAAAAAGATTACTTACCGTATATAAATTGTATCTGCCTGTTGCTGCTGATGGTTAAATTCAGGTAAAACGATTCTGAATTTTGGCTTGATGTGTTGCTGCAGGGCACCAACAACAGCAACAGCAACAGCAACTAGCAACAGTAACACCAGCAACATCAGCAATCACATCAAGCCCGACAGCAACATGACTCTCTATTCAGGCCACATTTAGCCAGTGGTTTTAATTGCCATGCAATGGACAAACTGCAATTAAAAATCCCAAAAACAAAAAAAGAAACTAAATGTTGCATTTGCCTTTAAGTACACACACACACACACACATTTGTTGTTGTCTTGTTCATTTTGCGTAAAATGGACAAATTTGTCAACACAAAATTTCTGTCTCCTTCTGCTCCAATCAATGCTTATTGTACAATCCAAGTTGTAAACATTTTTTGAATATTTTTTCTTTTTTTTTTTTTAAATTTTATGTAAGCACCTGCTGGTGCAACAACAATAATATGCACATACATATATATGTATGTCTGTGTGTGTGTATGTAAAGATAAATAAAATTGAGAGGGTTAAAGAAATCAACAACAACATTTTTAATTTTAGTACTGATGATTATTTTGTAAACCAAAAAAATTGCATGATAAATATGGAAGATATGTCGGCCAACAATTTGGCCAAAACTTACGTATTGAACAACTGTTTAAATAACTAAAAGAGTTAATACAAATGGATGAATTTTTGCGTGATTTAATCGTTTCACTGGTTTAGATTAAATTTGATTTAATTCCCTCTTCTATTAGTCGTTTATGTTTAACCAAATGTTAGCCAAAATATAATTGTTCTTATATGGGACACTTATTTTATTGCACTTTTTTTTTTAATCATTATATTGAATTAGATTTAATATACTTGTTGGAGTTGCTTTTGTTAATCGAAAAAGAAAGTTTTGTAAACCAGGTTTCATTTGCTTAGATGTTATTTTTTTGATTACCAACAGAGTCAAGTTTTGCTAATTAGTTTTTATATATATATGTATGTACAACCTGTTCAAATTGTGAAGATGACGATGAACATATTTATTTTTTTCTGACGAAAGAGAAGCATTTTTATGGTCTGCTATGAATGAATGATGCCTATGTGTGTGTGTGTGTGTCTGTGTCTGTGTGTGTGTGTGTGTGTGTGTGAGGTATATGCCGGTTTTTGGCTTATGTAATTTGTTCCCCCTCTCGAATTCTCTTTCCATCTCTTTCTGTTTGGTCTCTTGGTATGTCCGTCTGTATTTTGGCCCATTATTAGTTGTTTCGCTTCTTTGTTTTGGTTGTTGTTGCTGCCTTGTTGGTAATGTTGGCATTTTAATATGAAAATCCGTTTTGTGGTTTTAAAGCACACGAAATATTTATGAAAATGACTCAGTTTTACCATTTAGGTGTGGCCCTTAAGTTTGATCAAGTTTTTGGTGCTGCTGATTTTACATAATGCAAAGGCAAAAAACAAAAAAAAAAAAAACCAAAGAAAGAAAGAAAGAAATTTCCCCATTTACAACAACAAATAACAACAGTTACAAGTTGTGCATATAACTAAATTGAATTTGCATATGAAATCCATCTCAATCTTGACTATGTCTTGTTGGATGTTTATATAACAAGGTTTGATAGATACGACACACATATGTACATATGTATCTTTGGATGTACGAGTTTACATACATACATACATATACATATATTCCCATGAAGGTCGTATCTTTTCTTTGTCTCATCTATCAAAACTTTGTTACATAATACCAAATACACATCACATGTACATATATACATACATACATATATTATTTTTTATTTGCATTTTGGTCTTTTGTCTGTTAGATTGATTTGGGCTTTGGGCTGCTTATGATGCTACTGCTCCAGTCCATTGATGTCACTGTGTCAATGCCGGAACTGTGGCATACTGGCTTCCTATATCTCTTGTTTAATATATACAAATATATATACATATGAAGAATTCATTTTTAATTCGATTATTTCTCTGTTTACAGTTCCGGCGTGGAGCGGCCTGGCAAACGCTTTTCCTGCTCTGCGCTCTTGCCTATTGCATCAATGGTAAGTGGATACAATGGGAAATAGAAATAAAACTAAATTAAATATGTACATACATATTTGGGTATATAACTTCAACTGATCCAAATTGATTCATTAAGAAAACTGTATTAAAATTTTGCAGGCAAAACTTCGAATCAAAATTGCAATAATTAATCAATCAGTTAATATATATTAGAACTAAAATTTTAATTTTTGCCGTTGCTTTTTATAGAACCTATTTGATATAGTAGCCCGATTATTATTATATAGTTTATTGAGATCGAGATTAGATATAAACGTTTTTATTTTCAAATATAAATATGCAAAAGATTAAGATTAAATATGTACTTCAGTTTGGACTGATCACTCCTTTGGTCCCGACATTAAATGAACATATATATTTTATGTGGTCTGAGCAATTATATATAATTGGTTATAAAAACATTCTCAATTTTACAGATTCTTAAACTTATAAATATTGTTATGGTTGGGGTTTATTTGGATTATCATTCAATATATCGATGAATCACGCAATCTATTGTAGAAAAATCGATTATATTTTGTAACTTATCTAGACTCTTACTATGATTGTTTAGACACCTTATTAAATGATTTTTTATTAGTCCGAAATGTCAATCTTCCAGAAGTTACATGCCCCTATAATTATGGTGTATTTATAGTTTACTTTATTATTTTAATTTATAAAGGGGATATATTCCTCCACATATTTGTATTAGAGGATCAATTTACCTCTAAAACACAAAACTTTAAGGGAAATTATAATCTTTTTTAAAGATTGTTCATTCATATGCTAAAGGAATGTGTCTTCTCCGTCTGTCCTCTGGGGTTAAAACATACAGTGATTAAATTTACCACTACACTATGTTGAATCCTATATCTTAAGTCCCGACGACTAAATTCCATATCGATGATATGTCGAGAATAGAAATTAAAACAAATATTGATTCTTTTTCAAGTGCTTATCACAAATTTACATTCAATTACCTCTACCAAGATTTCTTAGAATATATTGAATGTGCCAAAATAAGGACCTGGGGGAAAAGGTATAATAAATTCCCTGAAAACATTGTGCGAACGTAAAATATTGTACACCCCGCAAATGTTGAGGATCCTTGAGAATATCTTTAAATTTTTTTTTTAAATAAGTTAAAATGTTGAAAATTAAATGGAGTTAGTTAAGTCACAATTTAACTAACTATTGTCTGCCTTACCTTTTAGTCCGAAATACAAAAAGTACTATACAATTAATTAGTTTATAGCTTTAATTCTTCTATAAAATATTTTGGTAACTTAAATTCTGATGCCCTCTTTGGTTCCAGCATCAAAACATTAGAGATATTCGAAAGAATTATAAAGTCGAGAGTAAAAAATTGTGTAGGCAGGTTAACTTTGTTTTTAATTTAGTAATCGAAACTTACAAAAGTTAATAGGACAAAGTGCATGCTACCATTATTCAATTTAATATATTTACATTATTGTTTTATTTTTTATTTATATAGTAGTCAGCAGCGAGGGTCGCGTGGTGTGTTATTACACTAATTGGAGCGTTTATAGACCTGGCACAGCCAAATTCAATCCTCAAAATATAAATCCATATTTGTGTACACATTTGGTTTACGCATTTGGAGGATTTACCAAGGACAATCAAATGAAGCCGTTTGACAAATATCAGGATATAGAGCAGGGTAAGCCAGACACACCCATTTCATTTAGTTAAGATTTAATTAAACTCAACTTTAATTTCCGTTTGCCCATATACCATTCACGTTCCTTGCCCTTTTCCCAGGTGGTTATGCCAAATTCACGGGCCTCAAAACGTACAACAAGCAATTAAAAACGATGATTGCCATCGGGGGCTGGAATGAGGCAAGTTCCCGTTTCTCTCCATTGGTGGCCAACTCGGAGCGTCGTCAGCAATTTATCAAAAATATATTAAAGTTTTTGCGACAAAATCATTTTGATGGCATAGATCTGGATTGGGAATATCCTGCTCACCGTGAGGGTGGCAAATCGAGGGATCGCGATAATTATGCACAATTTGTCCAGGAACTGAGAGCTGAATTCGAACGCGAGGCAGAGAAAACAGGAAGAACCCGTCTCTTGCTCACAATGGCTGTGCCGGCGGGTATTGAGTACATCGACAAGGGTTACGATGTGCCAAAACTGAATAAATATTTGGATTGGTTCAATGTCCTGACCTATGATTTTCATTCGTCGCATGAGCCATCTGTGAACCATCATGCCCCATTGTACTCTCTGGAAGAGGACTCTGAATACAATTATGATGCCGAGTTAAATATTGTGCGTTTAATTAATATGTTTTTGTGAAAGTGGTATAAGTTAAGTATTTTGGTTTTTTTCCCCCTTTTCTTTTTTTTTTTGTAGGACTATTCGATTAAATATTATCTAAAGGCTGGCGCTGATCGAGATAAATTGGTTTTAGGAATACCCACATATGGACGATCATATACGCTGATAAATGAAGAAAGCACGGAACTGGGTGCACCATCAGAAGGTCCTGGCGAGCAGGGTGACGCCACCAGAGAAAAAGGATATTTAGCCTATTATGAGGTAATTTGTAATTTAGAAAAATATCGGCAATCAAAAGTCGATGTTAAATAGCTAATACCTATTTTCATTTAATTTATATATATTAAATATTTATATATATTTCTAATTTATTTTTGGGGTTTTCTAATATACAGAATAAATAGTATTAGTTTAATGAATTTATTTCCCAGAGGACAATCCAAAAATTGTATACTTTAATTGAAGGATTAAAACATAATTGGAAATGGTAGACAGATGGACATATTTATCACAACATATAAATATGTTAATCAAGATTTTAGGCTGATTTAGTGAATAAATATTTCATCTCATTTCGCGATATGATGGAAACGTGGTTGTTTCAATGAGTTTGTTTGAGTATGTTTGAATACGTTGATCTCGACATTGTTACCATCGCTTGAATAAATCGCAAAAATTCCTTCACGAAAAGAGAAGAAAGAATGAAAAGATTAATATCATTTAAAGCTCCGGCCGATACACACCCTTCTATTTTCTTGCACTGTTTCAACGTACACTTGGTCAACATTTTTGCAGAACATTTTTTTTTGTTGGAAGAATCTTTAAGAGTCTTGAAAGTTCGACTTTTGTTTTTGGCAACGTTATTTCCTAAATATTGTATTTCTAAGTAATTTCGTTATATTTTTATCTTTTTTTTATGAATTGACGACAAGCAGCTAAAATTTGTGCCAAATGTCAAAATTTTAGAAGACTGATCGAGCACCTTAAATTAGGAGAACTTTATTAAGGCTTTCAGACCAAAGATCACTTTTTCAATTGACTTAAAGGTCTTTGTTTAGCATTTTAATACAGCTTCTATTAGCATTACTTTGCCAGATAAATATTTTCGATGATATGATTTCAACCGCTCTGGATAGGCTAAAAAGTTTCTAAGAAAATAAGAGTCCTTATTATTAACCAATTTTATATTATACAGTTTATGTCAAATACATCAGAAATGACAATTGGTGATTGATTCTACTGGGTCAGCGACGTTATTGGTTAGAGTTATTCCATTATATTCCTACAGTTTCTTTTGGATTTCTTTCTTTGTTGACTTTTTGAGCACTTTTGATGATGTTTCCATGCCCTTTCTTGTCACTGGCGAGATGGTCTGCCATTGTTCTTTATAGTGACGTTTCCTGTGGTCACGTATGTACAGTCTGTCAGGAAACATATTTCGCATTGGAAAAACTTTTAAACTGCTGACTTTGGTTATGAACATAATAGGTTTTTATTCAATTTCCCTGCGACTGACATTTAATAATTATAATAATTATATTCAACATAATTTCTAAATTATTATAATTATTTAGTTAAATTAAGAAAAAGTAATTATTAATGTGGAACAAGTTTGAAAAAACAGAAACAAAACTGTTTACACAATTTTTGTTTATTATTTTTTATTCTAAGATATAAAGAAAATTTTAATTTTAATATTTTAATATTTATTGTGGCGTCCTTTACCATCAATTACATGTTTTTCTATCGAATTGATCACATTTTTTCTATATTCATGAGGGATCCTCTGCCACTCGCCCAAACCTGTTACAACTTTAGTTGTCCCGTTTTGTTTTGTTTTGTTTCCGTTTTATAAAGGAGGCGAGTCCGGACAATCAGCGTCTTATGTTTGGGGTCGTTGTCCTCGTTAAATTTTTGGCTTCTGGTTAACTTGGCCTATTATCGAATAGAAAGCCAATTTGGTAGCACTGTTTCTTGACAGTGTCAAGAATGACTATAATATCTTTATTTTGTTGGGTTTTTCGTTACACATTTTTAATTATGTTTTCCATTTTTTCTTTATTTAATAATTCTTGCGAATAAAAAACTATTATTTTCATGTGAATCAACAATTGAAATTTTTTTCCAATGTGTAAACTGTTTTTTGACAGACTGTATGCACATACACATTTGCGTGTATTTACCGGTAACCGGCAGCGTTCCATTGTTCTATTCACTTTAATGGCTGTTTACGAATGAAATTTGAAAGAGAACTTGTGATTAATTTAACTTCACTGTAACTGGAACGTCATTAGCCACCATTGAAATTTTTATCACGATTGAGTTTAGAAAACCTATGTAACTGAAAAACTGAGAGACTAGTTTGTACATATGTAGAAGTGGGGGGGGGGCTTTGGTACATATGTATGTACATCAACATTTACATATTTACCTATATGACATAAATACAATATGAAATGAAAGACAATTTATTTATTTTTATTTGTCTCATTGTATTAGATTTGCCAAAATTTCAAGGACGATCCTGAATGGACTATTGTTCAGCCCAATGCCAATGTGATGGGTCCATATGCCTATAGGCGAAACCAATGGGTGGGCTACGATGATGAGGCCATTGTACGTAAGAAGGCCGAATATGTGGTTGCCCAAGGATTAGGTGGCATTATGTTTTGGGCCATTGATAATGATGATTTTAGAGGTATATGTAATGGAAAACCATATCCATTAATTGAGGCAGCTAAAGAAGCTATGGTGGATGCTTTAGGGTGAGTAAAAAAACAAATTTCACAGAAGAATATAATGAAACGAACACCATTTTTCAATCTCAGATTGGGTATTAATGAAGTAGCTAAACCAAGTGGACCTCAAAAACCGTCGCGTTCACGTAGTCGAGACAATGGCAGCACCACCAGAAACCGCATTAATTCTAAACCTGAGCCAAGTACAAGACGTCCAAACGGTGGACGGCGTCCTGCTGCGAGCATCACAACAACTGCTCCACCTAGTACCACCATTCGTTTAACTGAAGCTGAGGGTTCTTCTCTTTATATAGGAGGACGTGGGTCGACCACACCGCCACCTCCAACCACACCAGATCCTGGTTCAGATTTTAAATGTGAAGAAGAGGGCTTTTTTCAACATCCAAGGGATTGCAAAAAATATTACTGGTGTTTGGACAGTGGTCCGTCAGGTTTGGGTATTGTGGCTCATCAGTTTACTTGCCCATCGGGTCTATATTTCAATCCGGCAGCTGATTCCTGTGACTTTGCCCGCAATGTGCCATGCAAAACAAAAAAGTGAGTGTCTTATTTATGAATATTAGTGCAACCTAAGCCACATTTTACTAATCGCATAGATCCACAACTGAGGCACCACAGACTTCAGCACTTCCCCCTGTGACGACACAAAGGACAAATCGTGTGACAGCTGCCCCACCAGTTTCTCGTTCCAATTACCCACGTACTACCACCACGACAAGCACCACAACAACTACCACAGCGTCAACTATCAAAGACGAACTTGAATATGAGGAGGATAGTGATGATGCTGATGATGAAGTCAGACAAACACCTGGCAAGTCTAAAGATCCGGAAGAAGACCCCCAAGTCATCAAAGAATTAATCGATCTTATTCGTAAAGTGGGTGGTGTTGAGCAACTAGAGAAGCATTTGTTGCGTAACAAAGATGGATCCATCACATTGAAAGAGAACTCATCTATTGGCAGTGGAGGGGCAGCCACCACACCATCGACTATTAGTAAATCACTCTATGATCGAGTACTTAGTCGACAAGGTACTTTAAGTTCGTTCACACGTAAAACATCTACTTTTAGTGGTAGCACTAATAGCGAACCGATCAGCATTAAGACCAGTTCTGCTCCGGAGAATAACTATTCCAAATACTCGTCCGTTTTAAGGGGTAACAGTCGCCAGGGCCCACAGAATGAAGGCATTGAAAAATTGACTGAATTTGATGGTTTTCTTAAAGAGCGTAAGGAATATGTGACCATTAATCGTAATCGAAATGGAAACAAAGATGGTCTGAAAAAATCTCGTGATGGTCCAGATGAAGCATTCGAAAACGATGAAGAAGCTGAAGAAGAACTCACGGCAGAGGCGGAAGAAGAACAAGAGACAACCACAAGGAGACCCTTGAGTTCTATAACTCCTTCATATACTAGCTTAAAGCGCACTCGCCCTACTACAGTGGCACCTGTTATACAGCATGATGAAACAGAGAAGGAACAAGTGCAGCAGCAGGTGGAAAAGCGTGTTAAATCGTATTCTACATTGAGTAATTCACGTGGGCGTACCACAGAGAAACCAGAAACTTCCACTTCTGCAACATCAGGAACAGAATCGGTATTAAATTTAACAACTAATCGGTAAGGATAAAGTTTTGCTATACTTAAATTATCATTTATATAAATGATTGTTTTGTTTGACATTCCGTCTCGATATTATTTAAGCTACAAATATTTTGAACGCACGCGACCTACTAAGCCATCATCGACAACGTTGAGCGATGATACAGATATAGATACTGAAGAGGATGAAGAGGAATATGATGATGAACCACAGCATCAGCAAAATGTAACGGTACTAAATAAACAAAGCCTCACAAGCACCACAAACACACGTAAATACGCGAGCATTGGTCGCAGCAGAACAACAACAACAACAGCAACACCAGAAACAACAACAACAACCTTCACTGAGACTGCCAAGGCCAACAGCAGCCACAATGTGTCGACTAATAACATATTACCAACAGCAGCAGCACCACCAGCACCACCAAGCACTACCACCACCCATCCAGAAACAAAAACCATAACAATTTTAAATGAAACAACTGAACCAATTGAAAGCACTACCATAACTAACATCAATTCATCCACACCCACACCCACACCCACTTCCACACCTACACCTATTAAAGCATTCACCACAATTGAATCCTTAACCACCAGCATTGATTCATTAAGCTTGACCGATGAAATTGAATTAACCACACAATTGCCGGCCAGCTTACTGAACAATGTAATTCCCACTATCCCAATCCCTAAAGTAACAACCACTACGGCGGACGAACTGGCAACAACAACCGCAAATACCACCATAAGTAATGGCACTGCTAATGAACGAAATAACGACATTAATGACGTGGACAATGACCATGTTGATAGTAAGGTAACACAAACCCCGAACCAATCTAAATATACCACAACAATACATCACAGACGCAACAACAGTAACAAAAAAGCAGAAGCAGTCAACGATGCTAGTCCAATTAGTTTGAATAGCATAAGTCCTAGCGTAAATAGCAATAGAACCACCTACTCGGGTAGAAGGCAACCACAAAAGTCACAACAAGAACTACCACCACAACCCGAACAAGAACCGAATCTAACAAAACCAACTACAACAACAATCCCAGATCTAGTTTTAAATAGAATATCTAGTCCAAGACCCTTTGGTTATCCCCGACGACGCACACGTCCCACAACCACCACCACCTCAACCACATTCAGCACTGATAACGATAATGAAGCAGTTGTGAATACAGAGAAAACAAGACTATCCCAGGTGGATAGGCCAAAGGTGAGTGCCAGTTATAGTCATGACACCACCCAAACCAATAGCAGTACCACCACCAACAACAACAATCACGTAGACGTAGCTGGTAATGGTGGCAATAGCATAAGGCATGACGTAGTTAGCACTAGTTTAAGCAATGACAACAAAAATAGTACTTGGCATGCTGTGCGACGTCCAAGTCGACGTCCCATAGTAAGCGCTAATACCTTGGACAGTGATGATAAGGACTCACGTAGGCACGCTGGCAAGCGTCTGCTTGATGATGAAAATGCAGAAATTCAAGTGGATTCAGTTTCCAAGTTTCGTAGCCGTCGTTTAAATTCAGCTGAACAAGAAACAGAAGTCATCAATGATGCAAAATTGGAAAATAAAACCGAAACACAAAAATATGCAAGCCTGCAACGTACGTCGACTATTCGAGGTTCTGTTGTTATCAACAAGAATGATAGTTCTCTATCTGAAGTAAGCAAGGATTTTGCTGGTACAAAAAATGAAGAGGAGAATATTGCAGCCGAAATAATTGACGATGATCCAGCGGTCATTGAACGAGGTGAAACTAAAGCTCCGTCGTTGACTAACGATGACAGCAACACAGCTACCGAACAGGAAGATTTACCTAACACAACATTAATGTCAGACGTTTCAGAAGTTGTGGAGGAAACTACCACTAAGAGAACAGCCACACCCATTGAAAGCACTACAAGCAGGGCGTCCACGGAAATACCCACTAGCACCACAGACACTAATACTGCGGAGGACGATGACACTGTTACAGAAGCGCAAAAGAGTTTCAAAAAGTCCAATCTAAGCAGTTTTTCAAAGAAAGAAGAACAACCAAAAATAGATGAAGTCATCCTTCGTTCTTCAGGGACTAGCAGCTCCGCTGAATATATCACTACAACGACGGAAAAAGCATTGAACACCATCTCAGATGATGGAAAAGAGGATACAAGCAAAGCAGCTATTGAAGAGACAACTCGTCGAAGTTTCTTCCACAAAAAATCTTTAACCACACCACAACCAACAACGGCAACAAGTTCAACAACTGTTAAATATGAATCAGATGAAGAGACTACGAAGCAGACCACCTCAGCCCCACCCAGACGTCGTGTCATTGTACGTGGCAACTATCGGCCCAGCAAAGAAGGTGATCTATCATCCCTACTAGCAGCCGACGCCAATAAGCGAGTTAAATCAGCAACCACTACCACTAGCGGCACTACCAGGAGTCCTTCGTCAACTCCAGTTCCTCTTAAGGAAGATACCACCAATGATAGTGGTGAACCAGATATCAAGAAACCCATCATTCGCGCTCCATTTAGGGGACAGCGTACATCCACTAAAACTGAAAACTTAGGGAATGGCATTACACGCACCCGAACCACCAACGTTCGCACTATCGATGCCGGTCGTAAGGTTGTTAAACAGATACACACAAAAACCATCCAAGAGAAACCAGCGGAATATGAGTATATCTATGATGAGATTACCCAACCACCAGTTTTAACCAGCACTACTCAGCGTACAATAACACGTAATCGCGGTTCAGTCAAATTCCAGAGTAATGATTTGTCTTCTCTTTTGGCGTTGGACTTTGCATCACGTGCACAGCGTAACAAACAGCCAGATAATAAACCGACTGTGACAAAGACACGTCGGCGTCTCCTAAAGCGGCCTAAGGAAACTATTGAGCATGAAGAGGTGGAGGAGTATGAATATGAAACTGAAAATGAGGTGCATGGAGACAACGGAGTAGATCACATAGTTACAACAACAGCTAAAGCTGTCGACAGACGGACTAGACCCACAAGAATCGGCAGTACGACAACTGAAGGGCCCCCCGAAGTGATTACTCCGCGCAAAGTCAATGCCTTTAAACGACCATCTACAACTACAGAGAAAACTGTAACCACCCAGCATAATTTGACTGAAAAGGAATCTAGCGCCAGTTCAACCTCGTCACCCATTGAAGCAAATGGAAGTAGTGATACTACAAAAGATCAACAAGCGGGAAACAAGCAGCATTTTCTAAATCGTTTTCAAAGCACCAAACGTACCAGCACTAGTACTACAACTACCAGTCACACAACAACAACTGCGCCAAAAACGGACTCTACACCAACCAATGCACCTGATGATTTTAACACACTGAAACGGAAGTACATCAGTGCTTTGAATCGTCTTCAGACTAAGAATGATGTCGAAAGCGAAGTCACTACACCTATACCTGGGGAAGACGAGCTCTCGCTTCCGATATACCATAGACGAAAGTACTATCAGTATGTAAAAGATTCTCCCATCACTTATATAGATAAGTCCCCTGCACCACCTGACATTGAAAGTGTTACGGTCAATATACGTCAACAAATCCACGATGTGTTTAATGTTAGCGAGAATAGCGACACGACCGGAAATTCATTGGAAAATCAAGAAAATAATGGCACATTGGAGCATCGTCTAGCTATGGAGCAAGCACGGGAAATTAATTCCGAACTCGGTCATTTTTTATTGAAAACCCCCGGGTCAATGTAGGTCACCTGGGGGAAAAATCGGTTAAAAATATTGATGATATTGAGATGGACGTTGTAAAAACCTTGCGACAGGGAAAAACATTTAAGACAACACCCTTAACACCCGCTTTATCGAATGAAACATCCCAAATAGTACAACTGTCGGTTTTAGGTGATAGACAGCAAGACCAAGATGCCAGATCACTTCGAACGTATAGCAAATTGAATCGTACTCGTTTAACTTTAGCCGCAAAAGTTGAGGTAGTGGAGGACGACAATATTAATGAAACGATGACTACGAAATCCAATAACACAGCACAAGGTTTCATCAACAGATCTAAAGTCAACGCAAGTTTAACAGTTGGTAGTCCAGTTCCTCATAGAACCTATGCGGGTGTCAATAGACAACGTTTCCAAGTTACCACAATCAATACTGGCGAGACACAAACTAAAGAAGACGAAGAACTTGAGGCAAAAACCGATGATGAAGCAGATGAAAACGAGAATGTGAACGAAAAGACTTCACAACAACGTTTCGTCGTTAGATCGAGAGTCAACACAAGTACAACAACTGATAAACCAGATGCTCGTCAGACCTATGCGGGTGTCAATAGACAACGCTTCCAAGTTACCACAATCAATACTGGCGAGACACAAACTAAAGAAGACGAAGAACTTGAGGCAAAAACCGATGATGAAGCAGATGAAAACGAGAATGTGAACGAAAAGACTTCGCAACAACGTTTCGTCGTTAGATCAAGAGTCAACACAAGTACAGCAACTGATACGCCAGCTCCTCGTCGAACCTATGCGGGCGTTAATAGACAACGCCTCCAAGGAACCACAATCAACCCTGAAGTGAAAGAAACTCAGGAAGACGAAAAACTTGAGGCAAAAACCGATGATGAAGCAGATGAAAACGAGAAGGCGAACAAATCGCAACAACGTTTCGTCGTTAAATCGAAAGTCAACACAAGTACAGCAACTGATAAGCCAGCTCCTCGTCGGACCTATGCGGGTGTTAACAGACAACGCTTCCAAGTTACCACAATCAATACTGGCGAGACACAAACTAAAGAAGACGAAGAACTTGAGGCAAAAACCGATGATGAAGCAGATGAAAACGAGAATGTGAACCAAAAGACTTCGCATCAACGTTTCGTCGTTAGATCAAGAGTCAACACAAGTACAGCAACTGATACGCCAGCTCCTCGTCGGACCTATGCGGGTGTTAACAGACAACGCTTCCAAGTTACCACAATCAATACTGGCGAGACACAAGCTAAAGAAGACGAAGAACTTGAGGCAAAAACCGATGATGAAGCAGATGAAAACGAGAATGTGAACCAAAAGACTTCGCAACAACGTTTCGTCGTTAGATCAAGAGTCAACACAAGTACAGCAACTGATACGTCAGCTCCTCGTCGGACCTATGCGGGTGTTAACAGACAACGCTTCCAAGTTACCACACTCAATACTGGCGAGACACAAACTAAAGAAGACGAAGAACTTGAGGCAAAAACCGATGATGAAGCAGATGAAAACGCGAATGTGAACGAAAAGACTTCGCAACAACGTTTCGTCGTTAGATCAAGAGTCAACACAAGTACAGCAACTGATACGCCAGCTCCTCGTCGGACCTATGCGGGTGTTAACAGACAACGCTTCCAAGTTACCACAATCAATACTGGCGAGACACAAGCTAAAGAAGACGAAGAACTTGAGGCAAAAACCGATGATGAAGCAGATGAAAACGAGAATGTGAACGAAAAAACTTCACAACAACGTTTCGTCGTTAGATCGAGAGTCAACACAAGTACAACAACTGATAAACCAGATGCTCGTCGGACCTATGCGGGTGTTAACAGACAACGCTTCCAAGTTACCACAATCAACACTGGCGAGACACAAACTGAAGAAGACGAAGAACTTGAGGCAATCACCGAAGATGAAGCAGATGAAGAAAGTGATATATATACAACAACGCCAGCTCAGCATTTACCAAAAGGCAAACCTTCTCGAAATCAAGTCGAGGAGGACGAGAATGTAAATAAAAGTGTAACAACTGATGCGGGTGTTACTAGACAACGTATCGAAGTAATCACAAATAACACTTTCTTGTCAGAAACTAAAGAAGACGAAGAACTTGAGGCAATCACCGACGATGAAAAGGATGAAGAAAGTGATATTAATGCAACAACGCCAGCTCAAACTTTACCAAATGTCATAACGCCTCGAAATCAAGTAGTGGAGAACGAGAATGTAAATGAAACAACAACAAAGTTACCCAATAGTGCAACACAACGTTTGATCAACAGATCTAGAGTCAATGCAAGTGTATCAACTGACAAGCCAGTTCCCCGTCGGACCTATGCGGGTGTTAATAGACAACGCGTACAAGGAACAACAATCAATACTTTCGTGAACGAAACTAAGGAAGAAGAAGAACTTGAGGCAATCACCGATGATAAACTAGATGAAGACGAGAATGCGAACAAAAAGTCTTCGCAAAGAACCTATACTACACCACAACGTTTTCTCGTCAATTCAAGAATAAACGCAAGTACATCTGATAGGGCAGCTCCTCGTCGGACCTATGCGGGTTTTAACAGACAACGCATCCAAGTCACCACAATCAACCCTGGCGACGCACAAACTAAAGAAGACGAAGAACTTGAGGCAAAAACCGATGATGAAGCAGATGAAAACGAGAATGTGAACGAAAAGACTTCGCAACAACGTTTTGTCGTTAGATCAAGAGTCAACGCAAGTACAGCAACTGATAAGCCAGCTCCTCGTCGGACCTATGCGGGTGTTAACAGACAACGCTTCCAAGTTACCACAATCAACAATGGCGACACACAAACTAAAGAAGACGAAGAACTTGAGGCAATTACCGATGATGAAGCAGATGAAGAAAGTATAGCAGATACAGGAACGCCACCTGCAAATCTACCAGAAGGCGTAACTTCCAGAAGTCAGCTTGAGCAGGACGGGAATGAGAACGAGACGACTTCACAAAGAACATATAGCACGCCACAACGTTTCCTCGTCAGATCAAGAGTCAACACAAGTTCAACAACTGATACGCCAGCTCCTCGTCGAACCTATGCGGGCGTTAATAGACAACGCCTCCAAGGAACCACAATCAACCCTGAAGTGAAAGAAACTCAGGAAGACGAAGAACTTGAGGCAAAAACCGATGATAAAGCAGATGAAAACGAGAAGGCGATCAAATCGCAACAACGTTTCGTCGTTAGATCGAGAGTCAACACAAGTACAGCAACTGATAAGCCAGCTCCTCGTCGGACCTATGCAAGTGTTAATAAACAACGCTTCCAAGTTACAACAATCAAAACTGGCGAGACACAACCTAAAGAAGACGAAGAACTTGAGGCAATTACCAATGTTGAAGCAGATGAAGATAGTTCAGTAGATACAACAACGGCAGCCGAAAATTTACCAAAGGACATAACTTCCCGGCGTCAACTGGGATTACGTCGGCGACTAAATACTTCAACAACAAGATCAGTAATTGGCAACAAGCAAGAGATAGATGGCAGTTCAACAACAACCCCAACTAGTGGGATTCTCAGATCGTCATTGATAAGACGACGTACAACGACAACAAAACCAAGCGGAGATAGTGAGATAGAGAATAAAGAATCTACAACCAATGGCAACTCATCACGTCCTCAACTTTTAGTACGTGGACGTTTTAATAGTTCAGCAAGTGCTGAAGATACAATCACACGACGTCCTTACGCGGGTTTAGGTCGTACACGAAGTCGATACACAACAACCCAAGCAACAACAACAACCATCGAAAGAGATTTGGACATTGAGACGGACGAAGAAGATGACGAAAAGAAGAATATCAACAGTAGTAATGCCGCTGCTCGTGAGGGTTTCTTTTCAACGAACCGACATCGTGCCTTGCTAGATCAAAGAGATCAACAGAGAATCTCCGTTCGCCGGCGAACCACAGTGTCTCCATTAAAAATTAACTCGAGTACTCCACGTAATTTGGTTGCTTTTAATCGTAATCTTTACAAAAAAGAAGAAGATCAGGCCAAACCGGAAGATCAGGATGAGTATGATGAAGATGAAGACGAGAATGATGATGAGGAAGATGAGCAAGAAGCAAATGAGAAACCTTCGTTGCTAAGCCAACTGCTTGCCAGCAGACAACAAAAACAAAGACAACAACAGACCCAGGTACAGACTGAAGAAAATGACGTTGACATTGAGAATGGGGAGGATATTGAAGCGGAGGTGGATGGGGAGGAAGAATCTTCATTTGAAGTATATTCCAAAAACACTAATGATAATAATAACAAAGGTCGAAGTAATGTTACTAATACGAGCACAATTTTAAATGAATCAACACGTAAATTTGAGCCTAATCATAGTAACAGCACTGTAGCCAATTATTTAATTAATCGTTTTAAATTTAACCTAAACAAAAACAACACAAAAACTGTTAGTGATGAGACAAACGAAGAGATTGATAATAATGAGAATGGGCGTGTTTCTAGTAGTTTAAATGATATAGGTAATCTCGTTAATTCTAAACGACGTTTTCAGAATCGTTATCAATTGAGCCGCACACCAACCACAAGAACAACCACACGCCGTTTACCCTACAGCTCACGCAGTCGTACTCAGGTAACTGAATCCACCGATGAGCAGACTGATGAAAATGATGAAATCAGAGCCGAACTAAATAAAGATGAATATGACGACGACACTTCAACAGAAACTATCGCCAGCACCACCACTACTACAGCATCCACACCCAGACGTATACGTGTACTTAAATTCCGTCGGCCCTTGCAGACTAATAATAGCAATAGTACTAGTTTGAACAGCACCACTAGTAGCGCCACTAATATTAACCAAGACACGACAACAAGCAACACCACTACCACTATCACTTCACCCATAAACAATACGTCCACAAAGCGTTTCCGTAAAATTGTCCGTAAACTACGACCTGTTGAAACGAGCTCTGAAAAAATTATTGACCAAGAGAAGCAAGCCATCACTACCGAACCATCTACAGATATTACTCGTAAGCCATTTGTACCAAAACGCAATCGCGTCGCTTTAGGACAAGAAGAAGATTCGAATGACTTACTTAGCTTACGTAATCGTCTCAAGGAACAACAATCCCGCGGTGAAGAATCTGACGGTATAATTAATAGCCGACTTCATGATCAGGTCCGTGAAGAGGTAGACACCGAAAACTCAGATTTACAGCGCCTAAGAAATAAGGTTAAAATAGAACAGGCGCGCGGTGAAGGTGAAGATGGCGTGATCAATGATAAATTAAAGAAATTACTAGCCCAGAAGTCTCCGAATAGAGGTAGTAATATTGATTCTAATAATACGAATAGTATTAATGCTACCGAATTGTCCTCGGCACGTCCCTTCTTCCGTCGCAAATTAGTAGCCAAGCGCCCATTAAATTCCTCAGCGCAAGTCACTACAACTAATGCACCAATCTTTAACAATTCTCGACCTACCCCTAAATTTGTGCGTCGAAAGAACGGTCGTTTTGATCCATTTAATTCTAATGTGCAAAATAATGGGAAAGGATTTGTGCGCACTGATCCTAGAGATGCACGTCTGCCTGGTTCACCTCGATTTAAGCAACAAAAAGGAAACGAAGAGGAAGATATAGTGGACAAAGATTATGATGAGCCAGAGATCAAGCCTCAAATAGTGGAGATAAATCAATTGCTTAACAATAAACCAATTAAAAGACCATTTGTACCTAAAGTCAAATTACAGCAGTCTAACGAGGAAGTAGAAAATGAGGAGGAAGATAGCGAAGAAGATGACGAAGATGACGAAGATGAGGAAGATGAAGCCGATGAAGGTGAAGAGAAGTTGGAAGAAACCACAGAGTCACACACCAAAAGCAATACACCACCTGCTTATAAACCCAAAGACAATCGTATTCCCCCAGGCAGTCGTCCGAGCTTTACCCCGACCAGCCCCGGTACCGGTTTTGGCAATGTGCCTTATAATCCCCGCGGTCGTCAGTCTAGTTCAACGCTTGCGCCAGGTTTTCGCTTTGGCAGTAGTAGTACCAAACGTCCGCGTGTCATCAATCGTCCACCGGGAGTAGCTACACCAAATCTAACCTTGCGTCCTGTGGCTAGTGACTATGAGCGTACCACACCATTGACACCACTCAAACCGGCACCGTTTATACCAAGCAATACTAGAAGTTATGAACGAAAGTACACTGGACCTTCAACCACAGAGACAACTGAAGTGGCGAATGAGAATTCATTGATTGAAGATCTAAATATTGACGCTTTAAATGCTCGAAATAAGAAAATTTTTGATATACATAGCAAAAAACATACAACACTGAAGCCCAAAGTGGTGGTCAGCCAAGGGCAGGACAATAGCCTCGAACAGGGCTTTGTGACAACTACACCACAGTCAGCACCACCGTCACCAAACACACAATCAACACAACAACAAGAACAATTAAACACTGAAAACACTGAAATCGAAACCAATGACAATGCTAATGCATCTTCAATCCCACAGGACGATGGCACAACGACGCCTCAACCACCGCCAGCCACAACATTGTTGCATGTTTTCACCCTGCTTGATAGTGATGATGATTCTCAATTAAAGACCACCAGCCGACCATCTTTGGCCGCTCTGCCAACCAAAACAACGGTAGTGGAACCAAAGCACAAGCTGATCGAAATTAACCGTATTGTGGAGATCAATTCGAAACAGGCAAAGGCTGCCCAACGTAAATCAAAGGCTAACCAGGACTTTAGCACATTGCGTGTGGAATCTTTGCCCCATGTAGAGCAGCTAGGTGAGATAAGTGTGGTAAAGTATGTCCACTTGGTCGATGGAAGTTCCATACAAATAAATGACGGACATAGTACAGTGGCGGATTACACGCCGACCGAACCCACAGTATATCCTAGTTCCAGTTCAACTCCAGTACGAAATAGTCTGCCCAAGCAAGAAGATACTGACCCTAGTGCGGATTCAGATGCTGATCGTAGCGGCAAATCCTTATTGCCGGAAGTTATAATTGGGGCATTGGAGACTTCGACCATCTCATTGGAAGGTCTCTTTGATTCGGCACGCAAGGGCAAACAGTTGAGCAGCAATCAAATACTTGAAGAAATGGAAACCACCAGTAGCTCTGATTCCAGTGACATACCGAGTGAAACTGCAACAACACAACCAGCCAGCACTTATGTAAGACCAATTGTTCCCCTGTTACGTCCTGAGTCCAATGAATCCTCACCTTTGGTTATTTCTATAGCCAATCTTGATAAAGTCATATTGAGTAAGGTACAAAAATCTGAGTCCGGATCGTCATCGTCGGAGGGTATTGATGAAAGCAATGCTAGTGTTATGCCCGACACTGACTCAAATTCGGCATTCTCAGTCCAATATGCAACTGTATTACAAGCACCACCAACCAACTCATTAGTGGATCAGACAAACAACAGTTATCACCAAACACTAACGACAACAACCAACAGCACAAATGAACACGATGCACTCATATTTGAGGCATCAACACAAGCAACAACTGCCATTTATGAACCACCACCACCAACAACAACCATCATAAATACCAATACCAATCAGCTATCCCAACACCAAACAACAACAACAACCACCACCACAAATGATGAACTATTACTCTTAAATAGTGGTGCTATTAGTGGCAGCAATAATATCAAACAACAAACATTTACAATAACCTCAAATACCAACAATACGCACAACAATGCCAGCAGCATTAGCGAAAGAGTCAGTTATAGTACAGAGACACATGTGGTGCATCGTAAAAAGTCACGTCGTGGGCGGGGTCGTCGTTTGCAACGGCGAAAATCAACAACAACAACAACAAAAACAACAGCTACAACAACAACAGAACCACCACAAATAACAACAACAACCACGCCATGAAAGATGTCATCGCGTTTAACGTAGTTAATTATTTCTAGTCTTACAGAAAAAGATGCTTAATCATCTGCCGCCCATGTAAATAATTGGCTGCGTTGCTTTTGCAGAAAACAAAAAAAAAATTGCCTTAATTTAATTTTTCAAAATATTTTTTTATTCAACTGTATAATTTTCTACTGATGCTTTCTTCTTTGCTTGTAAATTATAAACAAAAACAAAATTGAAACAAATTTCTATTCTTCAAGCCTGCCATAAACAATTTCAATAAATTACACTTATACACACATACACGCACACACACAGACACATATTTACATATACATACATACATATATACGCATACACACTTAAATCCATATTTTCGAAATTCGACAAATTGGTTCAACAATTTAATTTAACGACTTGTTTTTTGGGAATACATTTTTTATAAAAAAAAATGTCCATTAATTTTGCTTTTCATTATGCGCAGTTTTCCCTTGCTCCCCCTATCACTTTCTCACCCTTTTTCTATTTCTCTTTTTGAAATCTATATTAAGTTATTTGCAATTAGTATTTAGTTGTAAAATATTTATGCACAAAAATAAATTAATAATAAAAAAAAAACAACAACAACTAAAAAAAAAAACAAACAAAACAACAAGTATACATATTTTTTTTGTAGAGCAACAAACATTACATTTAATATCAACTTGAACCCTGAACCCCCCTCCCCCCCGTGTGTGTAAAAACCAATTGTTTATATTTGCTTTATATATACATATGTACATACATATATACTATAAATTTATAATATGGAAAGTTTAAGAACCTAACGAAAACAAAGAACAAGTTTTTTAAATTTTATGTACTAAACGAAAAGTTTTTTTGGTATAATTTTCTTTCTCTCTGGAATTATTGTGCAATTTTGGGCAATAAAGTCGTTTTATGTATAGATCACTAGCCTGTCGAATGGGAACTTTATTTAAACTTAGTATAGCTTCAATCACAGTATATACATACATACATATACTATTATCATATACTAGCCAGGTCCTTATTAGAATAACCAAATAGAAAAATTTTAAGCTCTTTATTAAGATAAAATTTATAATTATTTCAATTTAAGGTTTTTGATCATTTTCTTCTTTCGTTTCTGGTCTATTATATTTTTGAGAAAAAATCAAAAAGGACTTTGTCCCGGAAACTTCCATATAGACGAAACATAAATTTTGTACAGTCATCAATTTGATATTAGAAAAATTTTCACAGTAATTTATAAAACTCATCATATATGTAATTATCGGAACGGAAAGGCACCCATTCGTGACACCTAACTAAACCGTCGAATTATATCGGTTGAAAAAGTTTTGTTATAATAGATTAATGGCAACTTGATACATATATACTATAGCCAATTCGGGGGGACGACGAAACAAAATTGCTCTTCGTACATACAAGATTTCTATTCTCAGGTATTAAAGTATACGCACTGACAGATGTAATCAGGAATATATGTATGCACATACATATATACTTAACAGGGCCGAAAATGTTTTCTTTCGACTGTTACATAGATTTTGGTGACTATAATATACTATTTTACCTTATAAGTGGAGTAGAAAATAAATGCAAGTAGTAACCAAGTTGAGTGGGAAATGTAAAGTAGGACAATGATATTTTATAGAATTGTGATCCCAAATTATTTTCAAATACCTCAAGATGTTGCTAAAGTACGATAAAAAAAAACAAAAAATATTTAAAAAAATATTCTAAACGTTCGATGTAAATATTTCTCCATGGTTTCTGTGTAATACGGTGATTAAATCTCAGTCATAATTAGAATTAAGTTTAATTATCTATGAATAACTAAAAATGCAGAAACCAGAGAATTATACATACTAATGTATATTGATTTCAACTCTTTATTGTTTATTGTTGCCAAAATTTGTTGTCATATTTTTTTCTATTTATATTGCAAATGAGACTTCGCAGTCAATTAGGTTAAAAGGCTTGCCAAAGAAAACACATTAGTCTTTGCAGATCTTCTGCAAATTTTAATAGCAGTTTATTAAAGTCAACACAATTTAAAGTATTAAAAAAAAAAACTTAAAAAAACCGGTTAATTTTATGTATGTATATACATATATCAACTGAAACATTCATATGTACAAATGTAAATACATGGAAAACCATGCAAAATCTGCTTGGAACAT
The DNA here is from genome assembly GCA_037075365.1 of Drosophila emarginata. NCBI lineage: Eukaryota > Metazoa > Arthropoda > Insecta > Diptera > Drosophilidae > Drosophila > Drosophila emarginata. The sequence goes on from JBAMCD010000174.1 coordinate 673,741, forward strand.
GCCCTAAAGCCACTCCAGATGAAATGTGGACTGGTCCGCGTAAATTTATCTTCCCCTCCGATTATTAAGTTTTTAATTTACAACTTTCACTTTATGACGACGCCCTGAATGCGTTTCTTTAGTTTCATCTTTAGCTTTACTTTTTAAGCTCAACCACTAGCAAATAACTGCTGCTTGCACAATATTTAATTAAATTTTCTAACCAGTTTTTAAGTCAACAAGGCACATCTGCCAAAGCAGTAAAAGGCGAAACATTATGAAATCGTATTGGAATGTAAAAAAACCAACCAGCCCGAACCCAAATTGCAGTTTGGTGCCAAACACATTCGACTGATTTGTCTATTTCTGAAGCTTCCTTGGAATTTTTATGACTCAGTCCTATCCGCAATACAAAGCTCAAAGCTCAAACGGCTCCACTGATCAAATGTCATATAAAAAGTTTCACATTACTGTAAACGTTTCTTGTCTCTTTGATTATTTTACGTTGTCAATGTCAACAAAACAGCCATTTGCTTTTTTTTCTTCCTATATTTTTTACAGCTAACATAATTTTGTTATTTTTTTTTATAGCGTTGCCAAAGCTTACACAGATCTCTACCATTCCCACTGCACACATTTATAAAATTAATTCTGTTTAATTACCATAAAATTGAACTTTTTTATAGATCTATAAAAAGAAAATATTTTTGTAGCCAAAAATAAATAATTATATATGTATACATATACATATATCGATAATTAGTAAGTTCAAATGTCCTGTATAGCCTGTTTGTCCTTTAATTTATCTAAACCAACTAATTTCTAGCCATCATAGTGAAACATAAATATGTATATTCAAATCGGACTATAAAATATGCTATAAACATACATATATGTAGAGTTTATGGTTAATAGTGCAGTTAGCCCGCTGCTCTGGATTTCATTTTCACTTTATTTAACCATCTTCCTCATCTTTCCTATTTTCCTGGAATAAAAATTAAAATACACAACCAAAAATTGATATCAATTTTATTAGTTACATATGTATAGTGTATAATAATTATTAATTAGATTTTCTACTAATGCTTATGTGGTATCACTTACTATATAGACAATTATTTATTATTATTTAGCATGTTGTTGACTGCAAAACTGCAACTGCCCTGCGATAGAAATCACAGCACAACAAATTTAAACAAAATGTTAAGCACACGATATAAATCCACAAGCAAGTTAAAAACTAAAATTCATTTTTTAAATTTAGTGGAGTACTTAAAATATGTTTGCTTTACCTTTCATTTCATGCATCCGAAACCGACAACCAACTGGCAGCTGCGTCAAACGACAACTGCCAATGTATCTCGTCGTCCGGTCTTAAGCGTACGCAAGCGCATTATTAACACACCACACTCATCGTCATCGTCATCATCATCATCATCCTTGTCCCCGCAATCTTCGGAATTTACTAAAACGACCTCCAACTACAATCGACTTCGAAGTAGGCTAGCAACATTAACAACAACAACAACACCAGCATCAGCATCAGCTGTTTCAGCCATTAACAGCAACAAGCTAAAATCCACTGAAGAGTCAGCAACATTATTGCCAGCAACAAGCAGCAACAACAATGACATCATCACACAACAGTCTCACAAATTCCAACCAGCTAGCTTTGCCTTGCGTCGTCAGTTCCAGACGCGTCGACTAACCACTTTGATGCCATCAGCGATTTCCGATGAGAGCGGTAAGTGAATACATAAATATACAGCCAAAACTTGACTTGTAAATACATATGTACATATGTATGAATGTAAGAAGAAACACATGTAAACTTAAACATTACATTTAAACATTAATGTTCATTTTTTCATTATTAACTTAAAGTCAAGCCTACCTAACAGGTAAACTGTATTGTAAAATTAAAAGTTTCAGAAAATTTTGATTATGAATTTACAAGAATATCGAAATATATTTGTGTCAATATCGAACCTGAATATCCTGTGTGCAAACAGAACTGTTGTTTAAGAAGCGGTGAAAGTCCCGTGAAGCACGAAATATCCTTAAAGACTTTCTTTCATCTTTTGGCAACGTTTCTAATTTGTCACAGGGTAAATTGGGTTTTATTAAATTTGCTAAAAAAACAAAAATTGCAAATCACAAAAAAACGACCCTTCTACTGACAACGTCTTCTTCCCTGCCCATACTTTACTTCTCTTAATCATTATGATTAACCTTATACTATGAAGCAATGCAGTTATAGCAATCGTTTGTAATAGCGGCAATTGGAAAATTGTCTAAGACTGTTACCTTCTGTTACTAGAGACTACTGGAATTTGGTAGCGTGATTACACCCATCCTTACCAAATTTATGTCGCAAAGTGGTTAATATGTTTCCTTTTTTTGGAGTCGTTTTCTAATTACGTCTTTTTCTTTGCCAGTCACCGAAGTGCCGCGGACACAAAATCCGCTTTTCAAGCGAAGACTTACACTGACTTCAACAACATCACCCCCACGGACGACTACCACCAGTGAGACTACAACGAATTTGTATGGAGGAGAAGGCGACGATGATCAAGTAGCTAAATCAAGTATACATACAAGCCGCTTCAATCAAATACTATCAGACCATGGACACTCCGGGGCTTCTGAACTGTCACCAGGTAGTAGCAGTGCCACCATCACTGAACAGCCAGTTGAAATTGCAGTATTGGGCCAGGGGTTACGTAAGTACTTATTTTACAACATTTAATAAACTTTAAAAATAGTAATTAAATTATATTCTGATATCTTCTAATTCAATATATTATTCAGGTCGTCAACTTATACCACGCCCACGTCGACCACAATCCACGACGCACACTCCGGCCACAACATCGGTTTCTAACTTGGGCCTATCTTCGCCCCCTTTATCCAGACGTCAACAGAGTCGTCGGCGTCCACACAAATACATTGAAGTCTACAGTCGTCCACCGAGTAAACCAGCCTTAGCCTCGGCCACTTCGAGCGTGCGTCGAAGCTCTGGAGTGAATTCTGATTACAATGATAATAGGCAGTCGTCGTCTCTACCATCAGAATTGCTTACATCGAGGCAGCAACAACAACGACAACGCCAAAAAATGGTTGAGCTCTCGAGCGATCCAAAGGTGATTGTCCATGGTCGAGGAGTTATTGAATGCCTAGCCCAGGGTAATTTTCCGCATCCCTTAAACTGTCGGAAATTCATTTCCTGTGCCAAATTCGAGGAGACCGGCGGCATTGTGGGATGGGAGTATACGTGCCCAAAGGGACTCAACTATGATGGCATTGATGGTATGTGCACCCAATGGACACCTTCTGGTGTTGAGGGTGGGTGTCGTGCATAGACTGAATACAACATTCTCTCAATTTACTTTCAAATTCAATCGGCTGATCAATTGGTTTTCAAAATTAATCACTCCATACCAGATGATAATTTTTTAAATTTCATGTTGTAATTCTTTTTGGTCTGTTTGATATCATATTTAGTCTTACAATTAGTTATACCGATTTATTTAAGCTAACTCAGTTTAGATTAAAAATTTTTGATATTTGTAATCTATGTACATATGGATATAAATACACCTAACAATAAATACATATATATGTATATACATACATATATATACATATATGTAAATGTAGTGTTGCTTTTCAAATTTGTATCAATAAAAATATTTTATATTATAAAAACGTTTATTCATTATGCACAAAATTGTTTAGATATTTTTTACGCATAGAAATAATATACTTTTCTGACTCCATAATGTTTATATATTCTTGATCAGCAATAATAGAGTAGTCGATCAGTCCTTTTTCATTCGTCGAAATTTAGAAGATGAGCTATTTATATCTGTATATGTCGCAAGTTTAGGAATTAGTCGGATCAGACAAGTATAAAGGATAGTCACTTTTGAAGTTTTTTATTGTTGCATATAGTTAAAAAGGGTCAAAGTATACCAACAAAAAGATATTAAAAAGTCACCAAATGTTTGTAATAGAAACGTAAATTAAGCAAATATTTGTATTTATGAACATTTTTTGATTAGCATTAATAGTCGAATCCATTATTCCATGTTCCATGTGTCTGTAGAGCATGATCTAATATATACGGAAATCTAATTCATTTCAAATTTTCCGATCCTACCTTGTCATTGAAGTATTTTTATTTGGATAAATTATGAAATCAATCAGTTGATAAAATTTAATAAAAAATAATCAAAGTATGAAATTTTCCAATCTGTTAATGCAGATCAAGAATATATATATACTTTATAGAGTAGACATTTCAATAAACAATTTTACTCTTCATTGTAAAAAAACAATGATTGAAATTCAGATATTTTATAATAATTTCGGCAAGCTTAAACAAATCGTTTATAACGAGTCAGGAAAAGTAATTATTTATCCAACAATATTCTTCTATTTAAAGCAATGGTTATTAATCTCACAATTTGTCAGCCGAGGTAGATTTAAATAGATAAAACTCAATATGAAAATGATACAAATTCCCATAAAATTAATAGATCTGAAAATTTTCAACTTCAAAATTAATCTAAGTCAAAGAAGCACGAAAATACTCGAATTATATCTGAGAGTTTCGCCATTCCAGAGAATCGATTTTTAAAACTATTTAAAATACAAATACACAAATTCAATTAGTTTATCACAAACAAAATGAGATTTAAATCGATATAAATTATTAGAAGTCCAAAATATATATTAGCTTCCAGGAAGAGATATTATCGTAAGGAATCATAGATCTAAATACACATATGTTTATGTCTATATTGAGGAAGAAGGGTAAAATAGTACGAATTGCAAGTTGAAAGGTAACATCCTTGGTTATTCTGTGTGATTAAGGAAATATTTAAGAATGTAATTAATAATTCATTTTTAATTTCACAAAATGCAAATATTTATTTGGACAAAACTAAACTTAGCCTAGACAATCGTGCGTTAAGAAGAAAAGGTTATTGTAGCATCGTTCGCAGATCGGAGGAAGGGATACGCCATCGCCTTACAGGCGTTGCTGTTGGGGGGACTGTCTCCAGGCATCGTGCACGGCATGGAAGCCAATTTGGGGCTGGGCAGGGGTGTTGCGGCCGAAGGGGCTCTTTGAGTTCACTTGGAGGATGTAGTCACCACCGATGTCATAGCTGGTGGCGATGCCCATGTAAGCGCGCTTGCCATATCCCTGGTTTTGCTTGTACTCCTTGTAAGAGCTAGCAGCAACAGCGGGGAAGTTGCGCTCATTACCGGGACGGACAGATTCAGCAAAGTAACGGGTAGCACGCAGAGAAGCCTCAACAACATTGTCGGCACCAGGAACGCCAGCAGATGGGCCATTGGGATAGAAATCAACATCACCCAAACGCTGTGGGGTTCCCATTCCGTAAGCAGAAGTGTGGATGGCGTCAACGAAATCAGCATCACCGCGTGCCAAACCAGTCAACTTGTTTTCGGGCTTGCCGTACAGTTTGGAGGGGTCCAAACCAGTGATGCGGCGGAGCTTGTGGCCAGTCTTGCGGGTGTATTGACGTCCAGCAATGCCGGCAACATGAGCAGCAGCGCCTTGGCCGATCAGATGGATCATCTCTTGGGGCACATTCACGGAGTTGGTCAGTTCAACAAGACGGTTGCCCATCATCTCACCAATCCGCTCAACATTCAAACTGGCATATTGCTCGAAGTCATCAATAACATTGCCAAGATTGATTACGATCAGATCGCCGGTTTTAGTATCATCCTTCTCTTGGTTCTGTCTACGGCGCTGCTCCTCACTGCTGTTGCGCTGATCTTCATCGCTGTCCTGTTGGCTTGGATAGGGCTGGAGGTTGTAACGTTGACCATAGGCCTGGACAAGCTTGCGGGTGGCTTTCTTGGCGTCATTCCAGTTCTGGTTAAGACCATCGATGAAAATGGTAACCTCATCTTCGCCGAAGTTCTCTTGACGCTTCACGGTCTGCACAAAGTTATCCATATTGAATTCAATCTTCTGTCCACGCTCACCAACAATGTAACCCCTGATTTGGCTGGGTTCGGGTGCGTAATCGGGCTTAAAGATGCGGTTAAACTGTGAGAGATGGTCTGCAAATAAAGTTTGGTAAAAGATAAAGACATTGGATGGGAATGTTGCCTTAAAGTTAGGAACTTACATAGCTTGTCCAGCAAACTGGCACCTTCTTCAGTACTCATCTGTCCAAGACGGCGCAGTGTCACCTCTTTAAGGGCGGGCAACTCCTCAATATCGTTTTGGCTAACCCAGTTACTGGGATTCTCGACATTGGTTAGCGAGTTGGAGCGACGGCTGACACCAGGTGTGGCCAAAGTCGCTGCCACCAAGCAGGACATCACACAAAGGATACGCAGAGGATTCATTTTGCTGTTGCCTAAACACTGAACCGAGCTTAACTGCATGCTTCTGGTTGATAAATGAGCTGCTTTTATACCACTAATCTCAGAAAGCAAAACCAAAACCAAAAGCAAAGGTGACAGCAATAGCAACCTACACGTGCCGGAAAGAAACCTGCATGGATCAGCAATTTAATTTTTGCTTTAACAGTTCTCAAACCTTTTTTTTCTTTTTGTGTGTGTACATATATTTAATTTCGCTTTATCAGTGCTGATTGGATGTTTGCGTCTAAACAGCGTCAGCAATCAATCCATCCGTTTGGAGTAGCAAATTTTGTAACTTTGATGAGCTAGTTTTACCTTCTTCCTTTCCATCGGTTTTTTTTTTTTTTGTGATAATCCGATTTCTTGTTACAACACTTGCACTTAAACAAGAAAATCGTAGTAATTAATCCCAGTCACATGATAGCTTTATGATTTTTGCCTAACTGGCAATTTCGAATTTTTGGTTTTAATTTTATAACTTATTTTACATAACTTACACAGTTCTGATTTATCAATTTACGAAATTTGCAAGGTCATGTAATTTATAAATTATTAACCAATTACTAGAAAATACTTATATAATAATAAATTTTAAAATAATCAACTTCTAAATATGAACAGAGATCAGAGAAATTTAAATAAAAGAAATCTATAAAAGAATAATCTATAATTTATATACCATAGAAAAGATGTAGTCTTACCAATCTGGCCATCTAAGAATTGATGGTTTGTGGATACTTCCAGTTTAAATTTCACTTGTTACCAGTTTGAATTTCAAGTACCTCCAAAACTTTAGTTTAATCGAAATCGATTTCAATTCATTCATAAACCTTAAAAATGTTCTTAGTATTTAAAATTCTTTTTGAGTCTTCTACTTTTTTTTTTTGTATTGCATTAAAGATTCAATGAACTATTTTGGCCTTGAAAATAAGGTTGTCGATTTCAATTATATTTTTTGCTCTATGACAATGTAACAATAGTTCAATTTCTCCGATAATTGAAATATATATGTACATACATACATATATACACACATCGGCAACAGTTTTGCGACTTATATAGATTGTGCCAACAAACTGATTACAAATTAATATTATATGCAAATATCAATCAGTCAAAGTAAATAATCAGTTCAATTTTGTACACTATGTAAAAAATTACACCACAGAAAAAAAAAATACCTGAGTTGGCATAAAATAATTAAATCCGGCATTTGGATCTGCGCATTGACTTGGGCTATATAAGGCGAAATCTTGGCACTATTTAAACAGTTCAACTCACCGCAACTGAGAGAGAGCTACTTTACCTGAGGACGACCAAAATGAATCCACTTAAAGTGTTGAGCCTTTTAGCCCTATTGGCCGTTTCGGCCATGGCCGGTAAGCCATCTGGCATCAATGGACGCATGGACAATTCGGTTAACCAAGCCCTAAAACCAACCGAATGGCTATCGGTATCCGAATTGCAGGCCATACCCACTGTGGATGATCTGACGGTAGAGCGCTTGGAGAGCATGTCCCTTGAGAAGGGAGCTGAACTGTTGCAACAAGTTTGTGAGTGTTATGAAAACTCTGTTTATTTTACCTGCCACTAAGTGTCTTCCCCTCAGATCATCTGTCCCAAATCAAACATAATGTGGAACCCAACTTTGTGCCCCAAGAAATTCCCGTCTATGTCCCCTTGTTAAATGGTCGCGAGACCACTAACTTGAACCAAGTCATTCCTACCCTGAAGAACAAGAAACAAAACTTTGGCCAAGAGGAGGTTACCATTATTGTCACCGGCTTGCCCCAAAGCAGCCCAACAGTTGCCAAGGCTACTCGCAAACTGGTCAAAGCTTACATGCAACGTTATAACCTGCAGGAACAGAAACAGAAGGCCCAGCAATATGACTATGAGGACAAAAACAACAAGAACGAGCGCACCTCTAGCGAAGAAGATTCCCAAGAAATCTCAAACACCAGCACCAACAACGGCGATCTTATTGTAAGTTCTAACCACAACGGTAATTTGGGATTAGAAGGATTAAGATTAATCCATTTTGATTGCAGGTTATCGATTTGGGCTCCCAATTGACCACCTTCAAGCGTTACGCTATGCTTGATATTGAGAAGACTGGTGCCAAGATCGGTAAGTGGATTGCCCAGCTTGTCAACGAGATGCAGACCCCCTTCGAAACCATTCACATGATTGGCCTGAATGTTGGCTCCCATGTTGCTGGTGCCGCTGCCCAGGAATTCACCCGCTTGACTGGCCAGAAACTGCGCCGTGTCACCGGTTTGGACCCCTCCAAAATTGTTTCCAAGAGCCGCAACACTCTGACAGGTTTGGCACGTGGTGATGCTGAGTTTGTGGACGCCATCCACACCTCTGTTTTCGGTATGGGCACCCCAATTCGTAGCGGAGATGTTGATTTCTATCCCAATGGCCCATCTGCTGGCGTTCCTGGTGCCGACAATGTTGTTGAGGCTTCCATGCGTGCTACTCGCTACTTTGCTGAATCTGTCCGTCCCGGCAAGGAGCGCAGCTTCCCAGCCGTTCCCGCCAACTCCCTGCAACAGTACAAGCAGAACAATGGTTTCGGCAAGCGTGCCTACATGGGCATCGATACCCCCTACGACATTACCGGTGACTACATTCTCCAGGTGAACGCCAAGAGCCCCTTCGGTCGCAATGCTCCTGCCCAGAAGCAAAACAGTTATCACGGTGTTCACCAGTCCTGGATCACCAACAACAAGGACTACGAATAATCGTTGACGAATCGTTTCTGACATGATCAATTCTTTTAGTTGCGAAATTTAGAATAAGATACCAAAATATTGGCATTTTCTTTCATATAAACTATTAATTCTATTATTAATAATAGACAAAATTTAAAAATGCAAATAAACGCATTAGACTCTTGTTGATAAAGAGCTAAATCGTATAATTATTTATGTTTTTCTTTATTCTTACATAAATTGAAGTTGTTACTGGCATATTAATCTTCAAATTCCTAATTTGTTGAAATTAACTGAAAATATTTAATAAGGTCCTATATTTTTGGTATAATGTGCTCTACTTGAAAGGTTAATCATAAATCGAGAGCAGGTAAGAAAATAATTATCTGATTTAACTAAAATAACCAAAACTTTTTGCAATAAAATGGTCTAACCGGAAATAAACTCCTTAAATTTCCGAAAAATTAAAGGATTGTATATCAATCTTGCTGTTAAAAATGATTTCAGATTGATGTCCTTTGTGGAGATTGTTGTCAAAGAAAAAGAAAGAAGATCGGGTCTTTATCAGTCACGTTAGCAGTGGATTCTTGGGATTTCACCCACTTCCCAATCCAGACTACAATCCTCCCGATCACTGCATCTGAAAAACGATTGAATTAAATAAAACACCCAAAGGACTCTCTAATGAAAGCTGTTTCGGTCGTGTGGTTCCGCCAAGAAGAGGAACTGAAGAATCCTATATCTATAATATTATTTATAGACAATTTTAAACCACTTTATGTTTGAAGTTTTTTTTTAAATATCGTTGTATCTATTTAATTTGGAACCCATTTTTATATTCTCCATCTCAGAGGCTCCAATATGAGTTAGATGATTTTTTTTTTCTTCTGTTTTGTTTAATAAGTATATTTATTTATAAGGCGGGCAAAGGCAATTTTTGCAACATATCGAAAGAAAATATTGTTTTTTTTTGATTGGTAATTTTTATAGTTGATAATATTTCGTTGGTTGATAAAAGCGCTGGCTAAGCGTCTTAAAAATTAGCTACAGTCTTTCTTAATTTACCTAGTTTTTCTTTTTTTTTTATAATATAACCAATATTCTCATCATACTTTTATACAAATATGCATATGAATTAATTAAAAAATTTATTTTGATTTGCATTTAAACAATTTAATTGTTTTATTTCATGTATTTTATCCCAAAATTTTCTTCAATTTATTTGTGTGGAAGCGGTTGTTTATTGAAATAATTATTTTATCTACAAAAAATCAACCAACAATAAATATAAAAAAGGGTTTCCCAATAAACAAGATAGAGTTTTGACAACTCAATGGCTTTCATCTGACATCTGTCATTATATGCATTAAGTAAGATTTGCAATTAAAACAGGAACGTTACCACCCGATGTAACGGTCACTATAACCGGAAATGAAAAAACTGTCAAATGGCAAATGTTTTAAATGCTGTTGACTCAATAAAAGAATCCATTTTGCTAATTGGGTCATTTCATCAAACAGCCCGCTAAAGCCAAGCGATTTAACTCCGGTTTACTATTATTATTTTTGTTGTTAAATTATATTAAATTGTTGTAAATAAGCTGGCTACAATTAAACAATTTGAAGTCAAACATTTGGGCCAATGTTATTTAAATCGATGTAAATAATATGAACTACTTAACTATATAAAGCCAAGAAGCAAAAATTGTAATTGTGTTTTCTTTTAAATTCTATCGTGCTCATTGGGTAACCCTTTATAATACAATATCCGTTGTATAGTATTTTGTGTGTTTGTGTTTTTTTTTTAAATAAGCCAAAACTAAAGCCCAAGGCAGTTTGCCTGTTTTAAAATGTTTATCAAACATCTGCTTTATAATATTCCGTCTTTTTTTTTTTTGTTTTTTGTGCGATCTATAATGCTAAATATTTACAGTTATAAAATTGTTTCACAGTTAATTTTTGGTGTGTGTCTCAAACGAAGCTTTTTCAACAATATATTATCAATTGGGCAAAATTTTAAGTTTTCAGTTTCAGCAGTTTTCAGAGAAAAAAAAAAAGAAGAAATTGTATGATTTAATTTTAATAATTTTTCTTATTTTTTCTTATTTTGGTTTGCTTATAAATCCTTAAGATCTTCTTTAATTGAATTTTTTATCACAGCATATTTTTATATTTTAACTAAATTTTAAGTAGAAATTTTTTATCTGTGATTTGAGTTCAAGCCAAATAACTAATGAAATGATCATCAAATTTTGGGTTCAAGGCAAAGTTATAATTATAATTAAAGAAACATGAAAATATTGTTGAAAATAAAAATTATAAATTGTTTTAAGTTTTACTTAAATGTGTTTGCTTTAAATTCAATTTTAATTTGATTTGCAAAAGGTGCCTCATAAATTAATTTTATTTCACAATTCGTTCAAAATGATTCGATCAATGATTGCTATGATATGGCCCAGATGAATTCATTTTGGCCATTTTCACATTGATAATTCTCAAGGGGAGAAATCGGATAGATAGATAAATAGAAATTAAACGAAATTGTTCGGTTTTGAATCTGTTGGGAATATGATTATACATATCTATGTATAGATGAATCTTTCCTTCTTTAATATATGTATGTACATGCATACATACATATGTATAAATATGTATGTTTTTTTATATGTACATATGTATGTATATACATATATGTATATGTGTAATTATTCCATTAGATTTAGTTATTTCAAATACGCTTAATGGTGGGACCTGTAAAAAATACCGAAACTTTACGTTTAATTTTCTCCATAGTTGGCTCATGCCTTTCTTCATAATTATAATCATCATCATCATCAACAACATCATCATCATGGGGCAAATTGTTATGTTTATATTGATTCTGGGTAAATAAAGGTGGCGGTGGTGCACCTTCTGTACCATCGGATTCACTGAAACCAGGATTAAGTATTATATTCGGTATAAGCTCAATGCTGTCCCAATCATCTTGCAGTTCTTAATAGAGAGCAAGCGTGCGACCGAGACAGTTTTACAGGTATACCATTATAAGGAAGTAGTGGAAGCAAAAGCGAGATAAGAAAGGAGGGAGACAAGAACAGATTTAAGAAGAGAGAATAGAAAAAGAGAGAAAGAGAGAGAGAGAAAGAGAGAGAGGGAATGGAAAAATACAAAAGAGAAAAATAACATTAGATTTTTCATTGATTATATTACTTTACCTGTTATTTATTGTTTTGCAGAGTTTGTCAATGCTTTTCTTTTTATATTGTGCAATTTCAATTTATCTTAAAGCATGTGTCCTTTGTATATGTACGTATGTATGTATATGCGCATAGCTCATAGGTGTGCGTGTGTGTGTGAGTGTGTGTATTTATGTATGTATATATTGTTATTACAAAAGCTGAATAACTCAACATGACTCAACATTTATACATCTTTTAATTTTATTTTCGTGCAACTGGCATAATTGTTTATTACATTTAAATTATATAAATTTACGGACAATATTAATAAAAGCATTATCTATGTATATCACTTATACACATACTAATATATGCATACAAGAATAGGTACATATGTAATACATATGTACATACATACATATGTACATACATATGCACACATTTAACATTTTAAGAAATTGTTTCTTCTAGGTGCAAAGTCTATTGAATATTTACTTCAAGATCACTGATTTTTATACTATGTATAGTACATTCATTCATATGTACATACATATGTATATTTTCAGAAAGTTTTTGATTATTTATTTGTTTATATAGTGTACTACAAGTGCTTTGCTATCACAGTTTCTATATATGTATGTATCCTACATATGTATAAATATTTCTATGTACATATTTATACATATACATATATATGCTAAAAAAAACATTGGCGGATTATTTGCTGAAGCGTTATTTCTATATCTACATACATACATACATATATTGTGCAATTTAAATTTATATTTTCTGTTTCTAAGATGTAAACTAAATTATTTTTATAGAATCATGGAATTAGAGATTCAGAAGTTGCTGAGGATTTCATCGGTTATTTTTCTTTCTTTTTCTTTTTGTCTACATGCATTTTTATACCCTTGCAAAAAGGGTTAAACGAATTTTGGTCAGAAGGCTTTCAGAATTAACGCTATCAACTCCTTTCAAAGTTTAAAATGTCTCATCATTAAATTCTTTTTTTAAGCAAATTAGGTATATATCGGGATAGTGGTTATCACATTCTACATCTGTACAGATATCTTTGATATGAACGTGTATATTGCTGCCAAATGAGCAATCGGACCAAATTTTAAGCCAAAATCAAAACATTATTGCTATTAAATCTACTTATATATTTGTTTTTTGTTTTTTTTTTTTTTAAACGTGATTATTCATTCTTTAAAAGCTATAAATATATCCGTTGATCCATTTTCTTGCTTTCTCTTTACATACGTAGCTAATACTACATTTAAAAAAAAAAATTAATTTATGTTTACAAAAATTCTAAAGGCAGCGGTACCTGAAATTTATTAGAGTTTTTTAATTTATTTTAAATTTTTTAGTAAACTTTTTTGACCATTTCTTTTATAATGTTAGCATTTTGTCATTTAAATGGTTTTTCTTTGTCTCAATCGAAATGAGCTTGTAAATTCGGTCTTATAGAAATTGTTAATACAATATTTTTAAAATATGTATATATTTTAAAAATATCAGAACTACAAGCAGGTAAGAGATGATGTCCAATCACCACCACGTGTTATCCGGTAAAAGCAAATTTAAATATTTTTTATAGCTATATACATAAATGTATGTACATATATACAAATATCAATGAACTACAATCTGTTGCTATATATGTATATAAATAGAAGAGGTTTCTCATATTTTAAGCACTTTAAACTGAAATGACCTAACCTCAATAAACAAAAAAAAAAACATTGAAACTAATCAATCATAATTTTGAAAATAAATAATTTGAGCAATCTTTTTTAAATATCTACCATAAAATATATTTAAGCTAAAGTTCAATATTTCAGTTATGAAATAAAACTACTGTTTTGCGGCTCACGATCTCACTATTAATATGGCACCTACTGCAGGTTTTCTTTTTATTAAAAAAATGTTTGAAATACAATAATTGAAGTGATTTATTTACATTGAAAAGATAGTGTGCAATTGTGTAACGTCCGCGACGAGCGAATTTAATGTTTGAATTATTGGATTATCCTTAAATATTTTTTCTTCTTTTATGAAATGTTTGTAAATATGGATTTGAAAGCATTTCCAAAAAAACAATACACCTACAGGCTATATATTTAAATATCTCAATCAGAACGCGATTAAAATTGTTATTATCACAAAAAAAAATAAACTGTTTTGACACCAAATTAATTGGTTATTAGCATTTCTTTTTATAATTATGTGGATAAATATCCTAATAAGTATGCTATGTTATATTTACTTATTAGTTTTCATTGTATTGCTCGATTCAAACTAGATTCTGTCAGGGTATAGAAAATTCGGCACACCATTTTGGTTTTTCATTTAGAAAAAATTACTAGAATTATGTAATTTCATCTGTGCGAAAATTAATATATCTTACAGCTTTTCCAGAGAGCAATATAATATATTTTAGTAACCCGATATAGCTTGCTCCAACGAGTGTCCAACTTTTCGCTTAGTTTTTGTGCTATATATGTAAATGAATATCGGGTATTAAAGCTTTTTCTCAGTGTAGCATTACATTGCAGCCACTAATCACATTATTTAACATCGTTTACATTGAATAAAAACGATGGAACAAAATAATTGATATTGGCACAAACAAAAGTTATAGAACAAAAATTGATATCATTCTTTCTACCTTATTTTACATTTAACATCAATAGCTTGTGATACATAAATACATTTTTTATAAACCTAAAATTTGTTTGGTTTAAATGTGGCCATACAACAATATTTTTCTCATTCATAACAACAACAACAATAATAATACAACACCAACAACAAATATATATAACAGTAACAATAGCAACAATAACTGATTAATATGTATGTGATAAAATAAATGATGACCAAACTTATCGGGCAAAATTAGAAACGACAAACAAATATATAAACAAAAAAGAAAATTAGGAACTTTAATTTAAATACAATAATTTTTCCATAACCCATCGGAATTTGGAGAAAAAAAAATAAAAAGAAAATAAGGCAAAACAAGAAGCAACGCCAAAAGCAACAACAAGTGAGCTAAGCGATTGTTGTTTTAGGTTGATTAATGAAAATTTTCTTATTTTCCTTTTGTTTGGTTTGTCGTTTCAATAATTTATATTCAATATTTAGTCTATACCCATTTGCGTTGATTGGTAGCACTCCTTTGAGAGCACAATACAGAGTCCAATGGCTAATATCACAAGTGTTCCAAGCACTATACTGACGGCCACTATCCAAATGCGTGGGTCAAAATTATCTAAGTCGGGTTTTATAAGGCGTATAAGATCTGTCATCGCCACATTGAACATTTATATATAAATATATATATGTATATACATATATATATATATATGAAAAGAGAAAAAGAGAGAGAGAGAGAGAGAGAAAGAAAGAAAGAAAGAAAGATGGAGTACACAAGAAAACACAAAAAAATTACCCAAGTACAAAATGGTTATAGCCGAAATAATGAATTTACTACAACACGTTTTGTTTCACTAATTTGCTCTGTTATTTAACTTTGTGTATTGAGAATGTTAGTTAAGTTACTTAAAAAAAAAAAAAAGAAGAAAATAGTAAATTTTACACATTGATATGGAATAATAATAAGACAGATGTACAATACAGTTATACGACAGCAAGTTGCCTATCGATAAGTAACACGATTATCCCAGACTAGATTATCTATATAGAACTAAGAGGCCTATGACAGTTTTTCAGTAAATATAAAAACTTCTCAAATATATTTTTTTATTTCTATTTTCTTTTTGATTTTTACTACTCACCCTCTTCCTTGGTCTCTGGTAATGTGGTTACATTGGTAGTTACCACTTCGCCACTACCCAGCTCATTATTGGCCCATATTCGAAATTCGTATGTGGTATTTGGAGCCAATCGGTACACCTCCATTTGACGCTAAATTGGTAAAATATAGAAACAAGGATATAAAATGAATATCTTTCCAGCTGTTATGTCATTTTAATAGTATCTTTCATTTTCAGTCGGATTTGAACACTAATCATATATACAATAGTAAAGACCAAAATAAACAAACTAAAGAATATTTCTTACCACATTGGGAGCTATGTTAATAGGATCCATTCGACTCCAGGCGTGCTCATAGGTTTCATTTGCCGGTGGCTGGTAATACGATACATTCCGATATTCGGCTGTAAAACTACGCACTGGATAGCCACCCGATTGGGTTTTATTAAAGCGCCAAATGAGGAAACCCAATATTGTGGAGGCCTTAAAGTACAGTTGAGTCACTGGACCAGGTGTTGTCCGTACTTTTAACAATACACGCTGATAAGCCTGATACTCCATTTCCTCCTGTTCGGATTTGAGTGTATCTTCAGGCTGATTTTCCCGTTTCTCTGCATCGTTTTCCTTTTTTGTTTCGGGTTGATCTTGCGATGAGGTAGTTGTTGAAGTCGCTGGGATTGTAGCTGTTGTTGTGGTTGTCATTTTTCGTGGCAAGGCAGCAAAACAGACATAAATCCCACTATCTGAGGTACTCACATTACGCAAAACCAGAATGCGACCTGTCTATGATTGTAAGTCTAGGTTAAATATTTATATTGCGTGGGTTTAATAATTAAATAGTTACCTGTATAATTGTGTTATTGCTGTCATGCTCTTTGATCCACATAATGTTACCCTCGGCAATGCACGGAATGCTAACATTGCCCCCCTTGTCCGTCACGTATTCATTGTACTTCATCGCGGAGCTGAGCACTGTAAGCACTGAAATGTCGAATCATTTTGTACAAATAAATATTTGATCACATGTACATCTCAAATCACTATAAATATAAATATTCGCTTTCACATTTTTATTAACTAAAATCTATATCTTGATATACATATAAAATAAATATAATGTCTGTTTCAACTTTCCTAACTTTTGGGACTTTAACCCAGAAATGTTATTAGGCATAGTTTCGCAATTATAATTCCCGCCCGTTACTCATGATCAGCTCTAGAATGTACATAGTACATTTAAAGCTTAGTCTTAATGAAATTGGTTGCACAATTCACGTTGTCAATTGTTTTCTAGAGATATTGCTTTTGTCTTGTTACTAAGTCACCATTTGGTGAAACTAATCGCACTGCATCAAATGATTTGTTATCAAGCAGTGCAATCACTGTACTTACACACTGCACGTGTTAATGCTCGCTCACTCAAAAGGAATGACAATCGGAAACTTTGAGAAACTTCGCTTTTTGTATTGTCGGCTTAGCTTGATATTTTATTTTAGTATTACATATAAATTTTGTTCATTGATCATTGATTAGTTAAATGCATTGCCCACTTTAACTATATAAAACAATTAAAGGTAACTTATTCTATTTTATTATACATCTTTTAATATATAACTACGCGGTGAGAGCGCTAAGGAGAATTCGACCCTACTACTAACTTCTATGATATAGTTAACTAAATCTCATAGCATTAACTGGGATAAGATGTTTTAACTAGTTTTCCAACTAAAAAATAGCAATACGTCCCATTTGATAAGTGCAATTGCCATTTCTAGGCTTTATTTTTGCTTACAAACAGCAGCCACTAAGATGCATCAATAAATCATTGAGTCAAAGGTCATACATGCATATGTACACATACATACATACATACATATATATTTTTATTTGTAAATACACAAAACATACAGTGCATCGGAATCTATTCTTTTACAAGCTGTTGAAATATAATAGAATTAAAACAGAATTTTATAATCAAACATTTTTGTGCAGACCTCAAAAAAATCGAAGCTAAGTTCAACGAATTTCAAAACCTAAAATATTTTGGAAATATCAATAACTTCATATTCGCATACAGTTTTCTTAGTTTTATTTATTTCTTAGTGTTATTGGATCTGCAGATCATAAAAAATAATTCAACGGTAAAATTTTCACAACCATTTTAATAACAGGTGCAGACACTGCTTAACTGTGAGCACTGTAAGCTCAACTTGATTGAGCGATGCAATAGTTTGGGCTCTCTTTGCCAAAAAGCACGAGAAAAAGTTGAAAACACAATTTCCTTTTTGCATGCAGGAAATGTTAACGCGCAGAGGTCACGCACCTGCATACATAAGTAAACTTTATAGGGTTTGTATATATAAGTTTGTATATTTATGACCGTGACAACACGAAATAATAAATACCAAGCAACGGCAAATATTTGACATTGAAATCGATGAAAATCTATGGTAATGATCTCACAGCAAAAATCCACAACTGAGAAACGTTTACGTACAAACCCGAAAAAAAATATTTTTAACTAATCCAGATTCCTGATATTTATTTAAAAATGTGCTTTCGAATTTAGTAAATTTGGTATGGGAAAAATTGCCTAAAATAATGTTGACTTTGCCTGTATCAATCCTAGTAGCATTATAGCCTTACTATAGCCTAACATTTCACTGTTTTAAATAATACTTTAGCAATATTTAATCAACTGTAACATTTTGTTTAGTGTTCCAAAGAAGAACATTATTTCTTTAGTACTAATATAGTTATCGTGGCAAAAATGTAAAGCAAACTTTATCTGAGTACATACTGATCTACACACAATTGGTAGCTTTAAATCTTATAGTCTTCGTTATCCAGAACGTCTATACCAATAGACGATAAAGTTCCAGTCGACTTGGCTAATTATACTGAACAAAAATATATTTATTATTGTATTGTATTTATAAGAACCGAAATGTTTTCTTTTTAAGCCTGGACAATTTCAATAGATGCCCTTTAAAAATTCATTATTTTGTGATCTTTAAAGTGAAAATTAAAATCCCTCTAAATTAGCAATTTTGTAAAATTTCTGCGATCAAATGGATCACAACAAACAGTTAAAAATAACAATTAGTATAACAAAAAATATGTTGCCTATTGAAATCATAAAATTGATCGCATGAAGTAAAGGTCTATGATAAAGATCTTTAACCTTTAGATTTGTAGGTGTAATCTCTGATCTTTAGATTTTATGCAGTTAGTTAGTTTGCCTTGATCCAGACAGTCGGACAGAAAGTCATGGCGATTTAAGGGACAAATCGTCATAGTGTTCAAATATATATGTAAACTTAATGTAAGAAGAAACGTTTCTTGTTTAAATAATAATTCACAAATAAGCAATAAACAAAGATTTCTACTATTCTTGATCAGCTGAGCATTACATATGTCATGTGCTGTTTGGAAAGTGGAAGGAATTTCATTTTAAACATATCACAATTTCATTGAGAATATAGGAAAAAGGTTAATAAATCCTTCGGTTTCCCGAAGGACCCACCATAGCAGGCGATCGCCACAAAGTTTTTTCAGTTGCTGCTCTAGAAATATCTTTGCTTACCAAATAATCCCAACGATCCACCTATTAACCAAAAATCATTCAAGTCATTCTACTATATCATATCCCACCATAAGAACGATCTGTTCATATATATAAAATGTTGAGAAAGTTTAAAATTAAAGTTTCAACAACTTCTACTTAATAAATATTTTGGAACTGTAAGGGTATACAGGCTTTGCCAGGTCCGAAGTTAGCATTAGATATATATTTTATTTTATACCCTTTGCAAGAGTATAAGAATGACTAAGTTATACATACAGGATTTGCTTTTAACATTTAACCTTTAGAATTGACCTTGAAGTCAGAGTACAGAGTTTTTCCTCCCATACTATATGTTATAGTTATATTTTCTGATGAGTCTTGTACTTTACCACGCACTTATACGCAGGCAAGAGGAGGGGGGGCAATCATTGCTTGGAATTCGCACGAAAAAATTAATGGTCAACATGTCGACTTACAGGAAATTTGATTCTGAGGTAAACTTTTATAGCACTTTTGTAGTTGCTTGTTCTCCTTCTAAAAATAGTTACCTTAGTTACTTTTTGCACAAAATTATTGCATGTGTGTGTGTTGTGTTGTTCTTGTTGTTATTGCACAATTCACATCTAACTAGTCAGGTCAAGCTAAAGGGCCCATGCATAACATCTTCATCATCATCCTTTGTCCTTTTACAATAGTTTCGACACCATGCATTGTTTTTCTTGCAACACTGTAGCTTTAACAAGCCATTCCACAGCCTAGCTAAATTGGTCTAGTCACGGGCTAATTCAAGCAGGTACAAAATAAAGCCATGAAAAGCTCCTACATGTGTGATATTATGAGCTCATCAAAACTAAAGAAGATTTAGGTATTTATAAATATAGACAGACAACCGAATCGTTTGTTGATGCCAATCAACCATATTTACATGGATAACACCCCGCTTTTCCAAATAACCTCAATCATGGTAGAATATTGAAAATAAAAGGCTTATAACTATCACATTACACATAGCATGAAATTCAATTAGAAGTTTTTATGGGCATATTATATAGACAACCGATATTGTTGTGTTGTTGAACAAAAACTCTATTCCCGACCAATCGTTTCTCGTCTTCAAATCGAGAATATATACAACTTTCAGCCCTGTACCTTTAACACTCTCGAAAGAGTGACAGATGGACATCAAGCTGATCATGTTTATACATACTATATATGTATATTATATGGTCGGTGATGTGTTACAAATTTTTGCCCATAACAACATATGATAACTTCAAACCCTATGTCCATTATTGTGTAACGTCTGCAATGTAGTGCCATTCCGGAGTTTTTCGTACGTATATTTTATTTTTCCTAAAAACAGTCATTAAAGTTTATTAAAATATCATAACACGAATATGACTAGTATTAGCGAAAAATACAAACAATCATATTATTAACATTACGATAATACTCAAAAATTATCCTTCAAATGGTATTAATTTATAGTCACAACTCCCACAACGCCCTAGATTTATGTTAACGGAATAATGTTATAATTGGTGTTAATTGTTTGTATGCTTTTTGAACAGCACCTTTATTAATTATTGCTAGAAAATGAAGTGGAGCAACAATTTTGTAATTGAAATGTATTTTGGTGAATATGTGGCTTTCCGCTAGCGTTTTGCATTTGGATTTGGGTTATATAAAGTGGTCGAACACACACAAATACATGGGTAAAGGTTCTGCTTACCTTGGGTGAAAAATAATATATTAAACGATGACAGGGTTAGCACCGAGCACGGAGTAGACGACATGCTTCCTTCCACATATTACACTTTACATAAGTATTTAGATGTACCGCCTTCACCTTTTGTCTCCACTGGCGCCCGTGAAGCCGGCTACCCACAACAAAAAACACTCAAAGGACCAAAAAAACAACAAGAATCAATGACGCTCTTCGGCTCTTAGGTGACGATTCTTGTCCTGGTTTTTGCGGTTATTTTTTGTTGTTGACTCTCTTTGACGTAACTTCACCAAGGTTGTTTGGATAATTGACGGTTTTTATCTAAACATCAACTTCAATATCTGTGACCCAAAAAAAACAACAAAACAAAAAAAAAAAATACGACGGCAACATTGAAATATATTATAAAAGTTGCGAAAGTTTGTTAATGTTTTCAGAGTTGAATTAGTTGCTTTATGGAGGGAGCTAAGCACATGTCGTGCGTTCCGTTGGGTTCGAATTACGTTGGTCGACTGAAAGCAAAAACTACGCTCGGTTTTTGGCAAACAGGCTCACCAAAAGCTTCGGCTATAACCAATGTGCAAATGTGAGTGGGCTGGGCTGGTGGGGTAAACGTGGATATGGGTTGCTCTATTTAGTTACTGCTTGTGCCACATCCTTCTCATGCGCATGGCTGTGAAGTTTGTCTGAAAACTCGTATGATTCTCTGGGAAAACAGCTATATGTCCTTACGTTGTGCAACTTTAATCCGAATTCCTTTTCTTTAACCATAACAATCATTGTGAAAACAGCTGCCATCCATACAGAAAGGTCAATGACCTTACCATATAAGAAACAAAGATGCATAAAACAACTAGAATATTAATCAATTTTTTCAATACTGGAACAGTTTTTTATTTTCTTAACTGTTACCACTTTCCTTAAAGTTTATTTCGAACATCAAATATTAATCTAGTTTTTTGTTTAATATTTTATTATTGAAAAAGTCAACCTATCAATCTAATTTAATCCTTATACGGTGTTTAAATCTCTTTAAGACAGCGTTTTCAAAGCAATTTACAATCAAGCATTGACATGAAAGTTTATACAGTATAATAGTCCGAACGGAACGGAACTCAGAGACCTAGATTAAAATAATTCTAATGGAGTACGTTCCCGGAGCGTCTATATATTGCTTTTATCCAATCCGATAAAAATTTTTAAAATTGTTATATCCTATAGCAATCTTATTCGAAAAGATTTTTAATGGTACAAAATGGCTACAGATTCCGAATTATTTTTGTATTAAATGTTTTATTCTTTATACAGATTTTCTACATACATACATGCATAAAAAATATTATAATGATACTTTAAATGAGTGTAAATGTTGTTTTTTCGCTAATTTGAGAAATAAATGCCAATATAACCGATTCTACAAAATGATAATGTATATCATTAAAACCAAAAATTAAGCGCTATATAAAATGGATTTAAATTTATAATAATATTAATAATTGGTTTAACCGATATAGCATTCAATCGTACTCAATGTATGTAATTTTTGGAGCGTGTAATTTGTGTTTGCAGTAGTTGCTCAGCCTAGCGTCGCGGTTTATTAACTCGCTCGATGTATTTGGTTTTGTTAAGCGCTCGATTGCCCGCATTCGGGTCCATCATGCGCTCCCAATCAGTTTGACCAACTACAAATCCAATAGCGCGCATCTTTTCCTGGGCACGTCTCTCCTCAATGTCAGCCCAGCGTACCTACAAGAGTTAGGAACAAATTAATAATTGATTTAATGAAATTATTTTTCAACCACAAAGTGCGAACAAAAATTAATTGTTTTAATATTTCTTTATTGAAAGTTTTCGCCAGCTTAATAATGAAACCTTTGGTCAATAAATACTTACCCGTTTCTTCCCATTGCTGCTGTTTACAGGTGGCTCCCAATCGTCCATTTGAAGAAAATCAGCCATGCTAGCTGTTTTACGTTTTTGCAATAAATTCCTAGTGCCATCCAAGCGGGCTGCATGAATTGTTAAGTTGTAGTAAACCGATCATTTAACTTAACTTTATTAAACTTACCTAAGTTGTCTTTGCTTGTATCATTTTCCCATTTGCTTTTTAAAAATCCCTGCTAGAATTTTGAAAAGATTAATTTTAAAATCACCTTGATTAGAATGTGACAAATAAACTTACATTGCTTGAAGTGTCAGCACTATTGCTATCGTCCTCTTCCGCGTCTTCGCCAGTTGGAAGTGAAGTGGAATCCTCATTAAAAGCATTGTCATCCTAAAATATATGTTATATAAGTTTAAGTCTATAAAATACCATTGAAAAGCGAAACGGTTTGTTTCTTAATAGTTTTCCCCCACCTTATATTATAACTTAACTTAACCCTTAAAGCCAAATTTAAAAATTACCCACATAATTTTCTAGGCTAAATTTGGCAAAATCCTTCATAATCACATAAAATTAATAAAAACTAAAACTAATTTTTTGGACAATTTTCTATAATACAATATAGTTATCCAATCGCGTTGACTTAGATGTGCATGCATAAAGTGGACTTTTATAAAGCCGACAAAATATATATATTTTATATATGTATATATACAAAAGAAAGATATAAATTATCCTATCGGCACAAACATTTAGGAGGGAAGAACCCCAGCTTATCAGCACAATATTTTATATTTAAATTCTCATCATCTCTGTCTAAATGACACGCGAAATAATTTGTTTTCAACAATTATAATGATACCAAATAGGAATTAAAACATTTATAGCAAACTTAGCCGGCATTTAAAACAAATGATGCAAGCAATTCGTACACTGTACCGAGAGAGTTATTTTCATCAAGTCAAATTTTCTCGAAATCACCAACAACTTAATTTGTATAAACAAGAACAATGGCGTTAATACAGCTCTAGTTATTTGCTTATTATTATTTGCAAAAATTATCCACTAATTTACAAAAACATTTTACTAGAGCAGAGTTCTAAAAATCGGACAATAAATAGCGGAAATATGTAAAGATAAGTTTACATTTGCATATTTTAGAATCAACTTGATCTGGAAAATATATCAGTTTCTGTAGAAACGATCAGTGTGAAAATCGAAACTCAATACATATCTGAATGATCTAGGCGATTTTTAGCTGTTGTACTAAGAATAAAATTTGTAAGAGTATACAACAAAATTAGCCTGGATACCTACATCGATGTTTATTTTGTATTATGTATATTTAATAAATAATTTGATAGTTACCGTAGCCATATTTTCAACGTCTTCCATTTCAACTACGTTCTCCAGCAATGAGCTCACATCTAGTTTGATATAATGTAATGGTGTCGCACACCAATTGTCCAAGACTATTTGAATATCCCTTTCGCTGCGCTTGTGAGAGTTACGAGCCTGACAGGTCTCTAAATCACAGTGTAAGTCAACAATGTAGGGCTGAAAAATTTCATCGTAAAATTAGTAAAACTGAAAATTTATTTGCAGCTTATAGACAAATCATTTAAAAATTAAATTATGCAATAATAATTTGACCATGCTTAATCTAAGAATTGAACAATTCTATTTAATTTTCACAAATTGACTTTTTTACTTAATGTAAAACAAATTTGTGCAACTTTTAAAGAATAATTATTGTACTTTGTCCCCTGTGGAACTTAACCAGTCTTAACTTTAGTCGTAGACACAGTTTACATTATCTAGGTATATCAAAAACTTTGGAAGGCTTTGAGTCCAACAGGCAGTAAAACTATTTCCGACTCTATGACCTCCTATTGAGACACACATTTTTCTGATATGTTTGTATTGAAACAAAACTTATTAATTTTTTTCTATAGACAAATGCAAAGCATTAAAATATTCTTTTTACGCCATGTCCCCCATCCCCCCCTGGGGTAAAAAGAGTATATTAAAGTCGAGAAAGCGTAAATAATGGGCAGAAGAACATACATTGAATCAACAGCCGAGTCAAGTAGGACCTGTCCGTTCGTATGAAAATTGCTTAGCAGCAACAGCGAACGTAGGCTATCTCGCTCACTCTCAACAGCCCATGCTACACTGGACGGAAATACGTATATCTCCGATAAATATTGTCCGATTTCGGTCGAATTTCGTCGCTGGTGCATTTTTGCTATATTAATATGCATGCCAAATAAGAATGCAATATCTTCATTATAGATCTAGTTATAGTTTTTTCCATATTGTGGGGCGGAAGTGGGCGTGGAAAAAATTTGAAACAAACTTTACCTGCATAGACACTAGACAGATGTTGACACCCAATTTTGTTGCTCTAGCTTTTATAGTCTCTGAGATCTAGGTGTTCATACGGACCGACGGACGGACATGTCTCAATCGACTCGGCTATTGATACTGATCAAGAATATATGTATATACTTTATAGGGTCGGAAAATTCTCCTTCTGCCTGTTACATACATTTTAGCGACTTTAATATAACTTTTTACCCTATGGGTACAGGGTATAAAAATTTATATAGACTGAAAACCAATAAAGTTTCGCTCCCTTATAAGAAAGAGCGATTTTAATATATTAAAGAAAACTTGAATTAAAATTGTTGAAGATTTCGAAGGAACTGCGTTAGTTTATGAAATATCTCTTCCTGTTTTAATTCTCATTCCAAATTAGTTAATTGTTCATACAGACTGATGGATATATGGAGAGCGGACGGACACGGCTCCATCAAAAGGGATTGTGCACCTGTTTGCCAGACTGAACAAAATGTATGAGTCAACTAAACTTGATTAAAACGGATAAAAGTAAGGACAGAACAACCCATCAGTTTAGCATTGGCTGATAAAAGTAACCGAGATATCAATGGTTGGTTCTATTGTACTGTAGTACGGATAACAACATTTTACTTTAGAATTAATGGATTTAA
Organism: Drosophila emarginata; assembly: GCA_037075365.1. Lineage (NCBI taxonomy): Eukaryota > Metazoa > Arthropoda > Insecta > Diptera > Drosophilidae > Drosophila > Drosophila emarginata. Next base: position 700,014 of record JBAMCD010000174.1, read on the forward strand.
CTCTATTAAATTTGATGGAATATTCCCAAGTCTGGCAGAGACCTTCCCTTTTTTTGCAAAACAGTTCAAGAAAAATAACAAAGTACCGGGACAGAGGATTTCCCATGATGATAACACGATGGTTTCAATGATTTACACAATTAGGATATGATATTTATGTTATGCTCTTATAAATATTGTGCAACTTTAAATGAATTAAAACTAGAATCATATAACTTATGATAGCTGCCTCATCTACACTTCTCTGGGTGTGTATGGGCCTGAAATGTTTTTAATAATTACAAACTGATAAAAATGTTTAAAGCCTTGATGAAATCACTAAACGTAGATAATACTTTTTCAAAGTTTAAACAATCGAAAAACTTGTCAGTTATAAATACATATAAACGATTCGGCCAGTTTTTGCAGTATCCATATAAAAAAGATATATTCATGGCTTAGCTTACCACAAAGTTAGCATCTTTTGCGTGGCAATAGAATTCATTTAATGTACGTAAGGAATTGTTATTGCAATCCACAATTATAAAATCGTATAAGTTATCGCTAAGAGTTTTCTTGTAGGATTTAATCAAATATTGCATATAGGTTTCCTCCATTGTGTCATCATATTCATATAGTATTTCTGTCTGTGGTATCTAAAGACGGGAAAAAGATTTACGAACAAAATGAACTAAATTCTTTGGGATTCAAAAGGATTCACTTGATTAATTAGATGGATATTATTTTAGGGATTATTTTTGATTTTTTTTTTACTTGTGTTACCTTCTTGCCTGTTTTGGGACACTTGTCATAATAATCATTTTCAATTATGAAATAATCATCAATGCTCAGTATACGTGGATTAGCGCCACCCATTTCCGTTTCTTTATCCTTAATCAAGCGGACAACATACGATTTACCACTACCGGGTGGACCACGCAATATGATACAGATGCGCTTGGGACGTGTCAAACGTCCTGGTAGAGATAGTATCTCATCGATCGATATGGTATTAAAATTCTCATTGGTGGGTACACTAACTTCGGTCACTATCATTTTAGCTGGTGTTATTTGTGGCAACAGATCTGCCGGTGCTTCAGATATTATGTCCTCCTGTTGCAAAGTGTCCGTATGTTGTGAAATTTCAGGTTGAGTCTCCTCCGTAATTGTTGATGGAAGTTGCAGTTGTAATCCCTCTTCATGAATCTCTCGTTGTGTATCGGCCAGAATTCTTTATGGCAATAAATGAATAAATGAAGGCAAATTTTAAATTGAAAGGCGACCCCTTTTTTGTTTTAAATGAATCGGCTTAACTTACTCTTCTTCACCATCCGATATATCCTCAAGATCTTCTGTTGGCTTATTAGCACCATCAGGAACTAGTTCATGTTGGGCAACTTGTTGGTCAGAATCCAGTGACTGTTGAATGAACAAAAGATACAATTTTCGTCTATATCGCGGCATCAAAACATATTTGTATCACAAAAGGACTTACCTCTGTATCAGGTTGATCATTATACTGAATGGGTTTATTTGATTCAGCGGTCGGAATTGATTGCAATTGACGACTAAGGTGCATTTGCATACGAGCCTGTTGACGCTGTATTTTATTCTTTTTTTTATTTTTCTTCTTGCTATTTATATCATTATTATTGTTGTTATATGGACCTGATGGTCCTTCTCCTCCAACTCTTCCGAAACCAACTGCAGATCCTGATCCCGAACCAGATTGACTCACAGGCGACATCAATATATTTCGGGAGGCATGGCCATATTCAAACGTTTGCACTGGCCTAAAATCGTGATCAGAACGAATGCCAGGACCAGGAATAATACCAGAACCTGTCTCTGCTGATTTATGACCATAATCGATAACCTTAGCAGCCGTATTGCTATTTTTATAATCAAACACTTGCATGGGTTGATAGACTGGCTCATTGGGATGCGATTGCTGACGGGCAGCAGCATTGCTGATCATGGGGTCTGCTCTGTAAACGTGGTCGTAGGGGGAAGGGCCACAATGGCGAGTTCGTATTTTCGTATCAATTGTTAAACTATTTGGTTTCTATTCATATTTTTTATACATTTTCAAAAAATGTTTTTAGCCCAAAATAAATAAGTAGCTTTAACTCTTAATTGGCCCACTTCTTAATATGTGTGTGTGTGTGTGTGTGTGTGCGTTTATTTTTTGGAATTATAAAAAGGAATAACGGAACAGTAGTATAAGGAAATTGACGGACTAGACAAGGACCGCAAAAAATAAAATGGAAACAAATTTGCAGATTCTGACTTAAGCTATGTTCTTATATCGATAGATGATTTGGTCATTTATCAAAATATTTGAATTCTTATTTTGAAAGAGCTTTTAGAAAAAAGTATAAATTACACCACATATGTCAATATTATATTATTATCAATAATGACTTTTGAATTGAGGAAAAGCTTGGCCTCCGATTTGAAAACACTTAAAATAGTTACTAAAATTTGCACATTCCTCTTGAAATATTAAAGAACCTACGACAACAGTTCAAATTATCAAGAGCTGTGACTTTGTTAGGTTACCTTACATTACATTTAATGCAATATTGACTATATCAACTATCATCAAATATAGCCACCCGCATTATCTAATTTTGTTTGTTTTGGACACTAAGAGAAGGACGAAATAGTCACGTTCTTGAAATGGATTTGTACGGACTGGAAATGACTAAATAATTCTACATTTTGAAAGTGAATGCTCGCATTGTCGTAGTAATATATTATTGTTCTCCTTAATATCCAGAAAACTTCTATCATAATAATGGTTCTTTACCATTTGGAATTCGCCTTTTTACGTTACTCAAAAATGGCAATATATTAAGTCAGAATGTCTATTTTATAGTCGATTCATTTTAAACCACCTTCTTTGGATATGGTTTCGGTTTCAGAAAATAAAATTTGGTTCATAAATGTTAAAAATTAACAGTTTATGATGATATAAAATACCAAATCTTCTAACTCAAATGTCAAATCGCGACCAAATATACTAAAATTGTCATAGGCCAATCTAAAAACCAGCAGACCAAACATGTATGTATATTTATTATTCGTAACTCCATTGAAATAAAGTTTCAAAAACTTAGAATAGGATCAGTTTTCCAAAACGACGCATTCGGGCAACGTTGTGCGGGCAAAATTTAATTGACTTAATTATATTTTAACAGGACTTGCCAGCCGTTGAGAGACTTAAGTTATATTTTTCCAAAAATCATATAATATATATATTTCTTCATTTTATTTGTCACTTAAAACAGTTTTATTCGTCGTATATTTAAATCGTTTTATATAACTTGACTAAATATATTTATATATATATTTATATATATGTATATATATATGTCTAAAGATGCATATGCATATACATATATTTATATTTGCACATACATATATTTGTATATATGTATGCATATGCATATATTTACATATATACACATATATGATTAAATAAAAAAAATCTTCATTTACTCATTCATTTAATTGGGAAAGACAAAGAGGCGAATGGCACCATACTTAAATATTATTTTTCCGATTTGCATTACTTTTCATGACTACATAAAATCAAATCATTATTTCAAATTTTTCTTTTTTTTTTTTACATGATGGGGAAGAAACCCGATTTTTAGCCAAAATTGATTATTCTTAAGTAATAAGAAAAAAACCAATTCAAAATTGTAAGAGTCCAATATATTGACCATGTAATATGTGGAAGGCAAATTTTCAATCTCACTTTGTTTTTTATCATTTGTTTCATATTTTTAAATTTAAAAATAAATGTTGGAAATATTTTTTAATATTTTAAATAAAATATTGTAAGGGTTTTTTTTATTTAGTGAAGCTTTAATATGTTCGATTAAATTTCGATTATTCAAAGAATTGACATATTCTTCTGTTTTCTCTAAATTCTGAATGCTTTATTTAAATACTAAATATGTCCCAATGTTAATTCGAACTGATTTCAATAAAGCTAAGTAGCGTAAACTCCATTTTCGAGCACTTTTCTGGAATGCGTTTACGGGTGAGATAAATATATATATATAAATTTATATATATATATATATATTTATTTAAGAAAAAAATATGTTAATGAAAAACGTTCATTAACACAAAAAAAAAAAAAACCAAAAAAAAAGTAATTCACGTAATTAACATATTATCGAATGCAATGCTTAAATTTATAAATTTATATTTTGGCGAAAAATCGGCGTAACTGACCCATGGTTATCATGATGGAGAGAGGGAGATGTAGTGAAAGAAGCTTGGTGAGGCTAAATTGGGATAATGGATAAAAATCTCAATTCACAGTAAAACTCCACACCTCTCTATTAAAAAAGAGAGAGTCTGGATCTTTTTCCAATGGGTCCGCACTGCTGTTGTTACATATTTCTATTGCTCCTGTTTTTGTCATTAATATATTTACCGCTGCTCTCATCAGACCACAGAATGGAACAGGAAAATTCAATTTTTTTTTTGTTGTAATTATAGTTTTTTTTTTTTGTTCAGTTGCATAAAAGTAGAAGAGAAGAAAAAACGGGTATGGAATCGAAATTCCAGCATTAACGATAACAAGAAGAAAATAATGCTTGACGCAAGCACAAACATTTATATAAAGCTAAGAATATAGTAAATCAGGGTTATTGGGCTCGGGGCAGTGTCACGGAGATAAACTGCGACTGGCAATAATAAATAAATAGAAGGAAATATTTTTTAAAAGGGAATCTCATAGCTCATTTATTCATTTACATGAAGATTAACGGAACCGGTTTATCTTTCTTAAAACAAAAAAAAAACCTACTACCCAACGGACATTGATCCGTTCACATTTCCATTAGGAACGCATGTTTTTGAAGATACCGGGGAAATGATCGGATAAATAAAACATATGCCGATAAGGCGTCATTTTGTAATTCGATAAAAGAAAAATCATTTTTAAGAAACTATATAATATGATAGTAAGATCCTTCCTTCTGGTTGCGAGACAAGAATACAACCTACATCGAAAAAATGATTATAGCGAGTTTCGTTCAGAAGGGTCAAAAACTGTGCGGCTAGTTTACGTTGAAAGAGGTAGACGGACATGGCTAGACATTCTCGGCTAATAATGCTGCACAAGAATATATATGTGGTAACGGTACTGTTTCCTTCTGCCCATACAAAAGATAAATATATAGATATTTTTTACTCCAAAGTTCAGCAATATATGCACATAAATACTTGGTTTGAGAAGACATTTCCATAAATATAATAAAAATAGTGTAAGTGCAGGCCACACAATGAATACAGAAATATAATAATTTTAAAGCCAATTAATTGAATTTTAAAGATGCATATTTTTACTAGAGGGACATCTAAAGTGGTACAAAATTGTGGTATTCTTTTGATTAATAAAGCTGACAAATATTCATGAGAACCTTCCGCATACTTGCTAAATACATACACTCTTTTGATTATTGTATTAAAGTTATAAATAATATTTTTATGCATGTGAACCGTGCACAGTAAATAAGTCACCTTGAATGTTAACCTCTGTACCAAAGCTAGTAAGTAGTAAAGAGAGAGAGAGGAACAGGCACTGTTTTAGTTCATTCTTCCTTTCCCTCATTCTCTCGTTGGGAAATTTATTTGGGCGAGGCTGTTGTTGTTGTTATTGTTTGTGAATTTTAAATGCGTTTTTCGCAAGTTTACAAAAAAAAACACGAGGAGTATTCCATATCATTTGTTCAAATGCTGCTTTATGCACCACAATTATGAGTCTGTCTCTTGTTTTATCCAATTTTATGCCACAATGATTCTAAATACATAAGTAACTAAAGTTACACTTAAACAATTAAAGTAGTTACAGTCACAAAAGTATTCATCTGTCTAAGTGTTCAGAAAAAAAAGAAACTTTTTCATTGATTAACTATTTTGAATAAAATTGTGATATCTTACTTTTAAAAAAAAGGACATATTTTGTTGTAGCTCACAAAAATAGAATCAGTAAAACAACTATTCCCATTCTAAGATAGATACACAAATATAACTTAAACCTGATTACTGGAGTCACAAAAGAAATCATTTCACCAAATATAAAACTTTTTTTATTAATACGGTTTTGGGGCTTCAGGCAAAGTCCAGAAACATTGGACTTTAAAAGAATCGCCTGATAACAATGCGTTAATATTCTTGTTCACAGGCAGTCAAGGCAACATTTTGTTTGGAATCATTTAAATGGCCCTGAATCACTGTAGGAATAATCTCATATAGACCGACGACTCATAATATAACAGTTTTGTATGCATCACCATAATGTTGTGACATTCTATTGATCCAATTTTGATATGATTGTTTATTCTTTTATTCATTTTTAGATAAAGAACGAAATAAATTGAAAATTTCACTTTAAAATATAACTTTCTAGAGCCTTTAAAAAAGTTTTTTATTTTGTGAAATGAATAGTTTTGTAACTCAAAAAATGAAGTTTACTTTACATTTGTGTCTCTGTCTTTTAATGGGAACGTGTTTTTTTCTGATACTCTTTTTGTAGACTGCAAATAATATGGACTTTCATAAAAATAGGAAAACAAAATTGATTCATTCAAAATTGATAAAAGTATCTATTATTTTGATAACATACCCGGAGACAAATAATTTTGTGACTTACTGTAGCTCAAAAACGGAAGTCACCATCCACAGACGAACAAACAGACGGACGTTGATCAAGAACATATATTTGATCAGTGCGTTACAAATATCTGACCAATTCATAGGACACGATAACGGAAAAGAGCAAGCAATTTTAGGAAAAATCTTTGGAAAATTATATAAACTATAGAATAAAAGTATTAAAAAATGAATAGGAGGACTCTTAGCTGAACTAGAAAATTTACTTGCAAGGAATACTTTTGTTACAGCATTTCAAATAAGGAGACGGCTAGCTTCTTAAGATAAATCCATTAGAAGACGATGCGTTATATCGCAATCGCAGTTCAGAATTTTACTTTTGAACGTAATCAACTCTAGTTCCGCGTATTGTTTAATTTATGTAATTAATAACTGTAAAATAGGCTAAATTTTCGTAGCCTTTGGGTTAAAAAAAAAAATAGATTTCGTACCAAAATTAAAGCCATTATGAGTTTATATGAATGGCTTAAGTCTAATGTAAACCTTATTAATTAAGAGTGAAAGTAAATATTCAAAAAGGAAAAAAAAAAGGAACATATTATTCCAAAAGATTTTCTCCTAACTGAGAATTAACAAACAGAAATAACCTGTAAGGAAAATTTTAGCAAGTTGGCAATGTATTCGGATAGATGCTGCATAATTTATATCACTCAAAGTATGAAAATTTGGAATTTTTTTTTAAATGGACTACTCGATTAAGAGGCCTATCCTTTGGGAGTATGAAGATTATAATAAGGCTAATTAGGCTTACTGTAGGTTAAGTAAATACATTTAACATAAATTTAACCATACTAAATAAAGTTCGATGAAGCTTCAAAAGACCTTAAATAAAACACCATCCCCCGTGTAGGGTAACAATACGAAAACCTCATTTGAAAGGGTCTATGGAAAGTAGGATGAATTGAAGTCTTCATTTACAAGCTTTATCGCCTTTATCTTTATCGGAAAGAAATTAGGATATTTCGCATTCAATTAAGTTTTTTAAAATCCTAGAGAGTATGTAAATTTCGATCAATTAAAATGCTTCAATATTTAACATGCTGTATTTAAATAAACTATGTATGTATGTATAAGAGTTTATTTGTGGGCTACATTATTAAATGATTAAATAATATATTCACTTTTATTATAGTCCATGAATATTGTTGGTATGTGGAATTTAAGAAGAACTACAACGTTTGGTTGTTTCGTAGAGACTAAAGTTTTATTACGACTAAGCATCATTGGTGTTGCCACACCGTAGGTGAAACATGGAATTGCCATATCAACAAATATAACTCAAAGATTGCATTTAGCTAAGTTATACCCTTGCAGAGGGTATAATAAAATTGTTCACTTCTTTGTAACGCAGTGAAATAAGAGTCACTATAAAGTATGTATATATATTCTTGATCACCATCAATGGCCGAGAAAGTAAATCTAGCCATATACATATGTCTGTCTCTTTTCATATGTTTATATTATATGGCAATTTTGAAGCATTGGTTCTATAACTATTCGCAACCCAACGTCAAACAGTTTTAAACTATTTAGTCTACGCAGCATTTTCAAGTTTCATTTAGATCGGACACTTAGATCATATATGTATATAGCTTAGCTCCCAAAGGAACAATCGGAATAAATCTTATTGAAAACATATTTTTGTTTGCTTTAGTATCCAAAGAAAAACCTTTAGTATTTAGAACAATTTTATAGTTATACATCATATTGCTGACTTTGATTCAGATCGTATGATAACAAAAGAATTATCAGAGATGGAATGAAAGAGATGGCCTACGATTGTTGGTTTAAACAAAGATTCCTTCTGCGTGTAGAGAAGAAAGATTATTATATTTAATGGCCAACTGGAAGGGTATAAAAACTTTGGTAATCCGAAAGTTATTTTTTGCGATAAACCCCAATATATTTTTTTTGATTGATTGCTATTAACATCTAATAATACTCAAACCTTTCTTTTGATTGCTTTTTATATCTCTGGAAAATGACTATTATAATTTTGGACAACACAGAAGTATGTATATATACATATGTATGTATGTATGTATAATTAATCAGCACGATGGGATAAAATTTGTATAGCCATATTTGTCTGCCCGTCCGTCTGTGTCTCTGGAAACTAGTCTGTCAGTTTTAAAGCTACTAAGCCAAAATTTAGATATTTTGAGTTTATATCGGAACCAGCCAGATCGCTCAACATTTTCATTTTTTTGATAGTTCAGTAATGATTATTATAAGTTTGGTATTCCAAAAATGTTGCTTTGAATTTCTTAGATACGAAAGGCCGACTGACAAGGCTGGTTTTGTAAAACCGACTGGTTAAAATGAAAATCAGTAAGGAATATAGAATCTTCGGCAGGGCCGAAGTTAGCCCGGCCCTCAAGTTTTGATAAATTTTATAGATACATACCTATCAGATCTTTGATTTCGGTTTTGATTTCCTGGATGCTCGAAGTTGTTCCTTTGAGGCGGCCCAAATTGACGTTTGTTAAAATATGGTCTACCACCATTACCCCCTGGTCCGGGACCATCATCGAAATTGGGTAATGGGTTTCCACTCTGGCGTCGAAATGGATTATCACTGTTCGAATTTTGATTCGACGGATTGTTGTTATTTGGTCCAAATTGTCGTCCAAATGGTCCTGAATTAGGTCCGGCACCTCGAAAATCGGAACCAAAATTAGGTTCATTGCGAGGTGGATCGTTAAATCTACGCCCGTTGTTGTTGGGTCCGAAATTATTGGGTCCAAAATTATTGGATCCGAAATTATTTTGTCCGAAGTTGTTTGGACCACACTGGCCAGGAGCATTCATATCAAAATTGTTGGAATTAAAGGGCGGACCTTGTGACCGGCCACCGAAATCAGTAAAATTAGATCCCATGCCTTGCGGTCCACCCGGACGAGGTCCAGGGCCATGACCACTACCACGACCAGGACCATAACCAGGCCCATGACCAGGACCAGGACCATGACCAGGACCATGACCATGACCGGGACCATAACCAGGACCCGGACCAGGACCAGGGCCATGACCCTGACCATTACCAGGACCATAACTATGACCAGGACCGTGGCCATGACCATGACTATTACCAGGGCCATGACCATGATTATTACCAGGGCCATGGCCAGGTCCAGGACCAGGACCATGACTTGGACCATGACTAGGACCATGACCAGAACCATGACTAGACCCAGGACCATGACCAGGATCGTATTTATTTGTTGTTCCGCCGTTGCCGCCACGTGGACCACCATTTTTATCAAAACCACGACCTGGCATTTGGCTTACAGCTTCAGGTCCTTCTGAACCTCCGGACTCATCAGGATTCTCTTGGTCTGACTTATGTAAACTAATGACATTTTCACCATCAACAATGCTGCCGCCACTCTTCCTTCTTTTCAACCATTCCTTAAAACAAATGGCGCGCTCACCATCTGATTTATTTATCTTCGGTTCATGCATATCATCTTTAGTTGACTGATCTCGTCCATTTCCACCGACCTGAGCCACAGCTTGAGTGAGATTATTTATGAAGTGTGGATCCTTTAATGCATTACTCACATCGGCTGGTAGAGATTCTCCTTCAACAGATGAAATTGATTTAGCTGGTTTATCGTACGTTTCATCAGTTTCTACCAAATCGAGACCGGGAATATCTGCGCTCTTCTTGAAGATATTTGTTATGGGCGTGGACTGATCCTGCATTTCTTTCATTTGTTCATTATTACTACCGCTACCGCCGCCTCCATCATCATCATCGTCGTCATCATCATCATCCAACAATATAGTTAAAATATTTTCTTGTGGTTTAGCTTGCTTGGCTGAACTGACCGATGAACTGGTCTCATCTCTCTGCTCATGTTTGCGCTTGCCCAGTTCCGTTGATTGAGATGGCGATGGATTCTGGTTCTGTCGCATTGATGCAGATGGAATATATTTAGAAGGATCTGTCACCGAACTTTCTGGTGAAGATTCCGCTTCCCCAGCTGATCTAGAGTTTACCATGTCACGTGAATCAGATTCTTTGGCAGCATTTCCTCTGACCATATTCGGTTCCTTGTATGTGCCTCTACTGCCATCACCACCATTGTCTCCTCCGGCCCCGCCAGGCTGAGAGTTTTGCTGTTGCATTTGGCGTCGACGCCGCATCTGTTCACATTTTTCGGCAATGCATCGACGGTGCTTCTCGAATTCCTCTTCATAGCGACGATATTCTGCACGATCCGGATGATTGGCGTTTTCTCGTTTCCAGTCTTCAAACTGCTGCTCCCACTGATTGAATAATCGATCAAAATTTGGCTCATCCAATTCTGGTGCACGTTGCTGTTGCTGATTGTTACCAAAATTGCCGCGATAACTACCATCACCACCACCACCACCAATAGGTGCTCCAATTCCTCCTCGTTGCCTTTGATTCTGTTGGTTACCATCCCAGCGTCCGCGACCAAAATTATCAAAATTACCACCATTTCCGCGTGTTCCGGAACCAGGACCATCTTGATTGGAGGAATTATTCCCATAGCCAGAATCGTATGATCTAGAACCTTGGCGACCAAAATTTTCTGAGGAATCTCCATCTCCGCAACTGCTTTCATATGGGCCATAATCATTGAATGAGGGTGGTGGAATATTATGGTTGAAGGGATTGCTACTGTTTCTTTGATTAGGTCCTCCACCAGAGCCGGCGCTTCCGCCTCCGCCACCTACACCACCGCCGCCACCAACGGCACCGCTCCAAGTTTTGCGAGTGTTACCCTTGTCCGGATTATTGGATTGCCAGCGATTTCCACTTGATTGATTTTTATCCTCGTCCCAGTACTGCTGACTATTACTGCTTCCTCCACCAAATCCACCACCGCGAACAGGGTTACTTGACGAGGAAGAGCCTGGCGGACCTCCACTGCTGCCAATATTGTTATTAGGTGGACCATTCCATCGTCGTGTTCCCCCTACCCCTCCTTCGCTTGAATCGTTATCGTTCACAGCATTCCAGCGCTCTCCACTATTTCTATCATTATTATTACGGGCATTCCATCGTCGTTCGCCTCCGCCGCCTTCGCTATTATTAAGTGGACCATTCCATCGGCCTGTACCAAACCCATCATTCCTCCAACGTCCTCCTTCACCAACATCGCCGCCGCCACAATTGCTATTGTTTGAATCATTCCAATGACCTTTCTGTGGGCCATCTGACTCAGGCATCGGGCCAGCACAGCGCCCCTCGACTTGCTTTTGATTTGGCTTATTCCATAGATTTGGCGGTGGGCGTTTTAGCATGGGATCCCCATCGTGTACAGGAGGGGGTGGTTGCTGTAGATTAGGGAAACCAAATTGGTCATCGCCCATACCTCTAGGTGCGACAGTTGGCTGATTGTAAAAGCGATTTGGAGGCGGAACTGTTTGCTTCTGCTGTGCCCACGATTGCTGCTGAATTGGCGGTGGTGGCGGCTGGTTATACATTTGTGGCTGAGCTGTAATCTTGCTAAGATTTGTGTGGGATGAATTTGTAGCTAAAACTGGAGCAATAACTGGAGCTATAACCGGAGCCACAACTGGAACTGAAACTGGAACCGGAGCTGGAGGTGCCACTGCTGGCACCGCTGCGGGATAATATGTATTACCCTGCGGATAGGCTTGGGGACCAGGTGGTCCAGTTGGTATAGGTGGATTTGCCACTGCTGCTGTTACTGGACCTGTCGATGAAGCTGCTGCTACTGCTGCCATTTCTCGTTTGTACTGAAACATTTTTTATAACAGATTAGAAAAACTGATTTGTACATAAATTATAAATATGAACATGGCCTACTTGTTCTCCATATTGGGCATGCCATTTAGCGTACTCCTGCTGATACGTCTGCCACTGCTGCCAGTGCTGTTGCAGGGCATATTGTTGTTCCGGGGTCATTGCAGCATATTGAGCAGGTGTATATTGCTCATAAGGATTCGTTGGTGATGATGCTACAGTTCCTCCCACTGGTGTCACTCCGTATGATACCGGCATTGTCATTGGTGCAGAAGTAATCGGTGCCGGTGGCTGATCACTTGGCGGTGGTGGCGGTGGGGCACTTGGCAGAGGTGGTGGCATACTTGGCTGTGGTGTCGGAGCCGCTGCTTCTGCTGTCCATGGCCATGACCACTGATTCGACATTGCACCTACGCTGCCTACAAAATATATATATACATTTCCCACTCACAATCACGCTTGCCTTCTTTAACATATATCCATCACTGTCCTTCACTTACCAACTTGCTTATCCGATTTCTTTTGTTTTTCCTTTCTTCTAAGATTAGCTTTCGAAAACTAAACGGTATAGTTTTTGAATACCAGTGATTGATACTGATGCTGATGTTTTTAATTGGGGCGAAAGGAAAACCGAAATAAATTCACTATTTTAACGTTTGACTTGAAAACTAGAGATGAGAGAACCGACACCAATTGCAGTATCAGTTAGAGTTGCCAAAATAAAGTAATCTAATAATATCGATAAAAACGATTATTTTTTACCATCGAGGGCATTTAACGGTAATTATTTACTTTGACTCCTCGCGCTCAATACAGCCTTAAGGGTAATGAATGTAGTAGTACCAAACGAAAGTAAAAAAATCGAGAGCAACTCCTCGGGTGCGCCTTGACGATTTATTGCTTAGAATTTTATTAAGAAAATAAAAATGACTTTTTAATCGAACAAATATCGATTTAAAGCAAAATCTGGTGGTTTATCGCTAAAAGAAGTGTTACAAAATTCAGAATTAGTGTTGAGAGATTTCTAAATAAGGTGCTGCCAGAAAACACATTATATTGACAGCTGACTGTGAATCGTTAAAAATTCAAAAACATTCGGAGAAATTAAGCTAAAAAAAACTTTATTTTTACCAACTCTCCTTAAAAGTGCATCTATATCTAAATATATAGATCGTCTCTAAAAGTCTGTAGGACTTATAAGTTTGATTTTTAAAATAAATCAAATTTCTGGCAACGCTATATTTTTGCCGGTGTACTTAAAGTTGCCGTTTGCCAACACTGGAGTTTAAGTCTAGCCTTTTCACTCCATTTTGAACTTTCCAACACTAAAAATTCGAGGAGTCAAAGTAAATTGTTACCCAAATAGTTCTTGACTCGAATATATCGACAAGGCGCCAACCAGCTCTTGGATTTGCCTAATTTTTTTTTTTAATTTATTGAATTAATATTTCTTTTATATTTTCATCAGGTACGAGCTAAAATTACAAATACATTTAAAAATATGAATTGATTGTGTTAACAAGGAAAACTCAGGCTGCTTTTTCATCCATTTCGATAAGTTTGCGTTCACGGTCCACACATGGCTGCTGATTATGATTGGCCAGCATTTCATCCGTGCTGAAACGGCGATTGCAGTTTACACAAATCTGTGGAACCTTGCTAGTGTGCCGCCGCTGGTGACTCTCCAGATTTTGCAGAGTTATGCATGGTTTATCACAATGCACACAGGAAAAAGGCCACAATTTTCGGTCGTGAGTGCGCATATGAGCTGTCAACCGATCTGTATCCGGAAAACAATTGGTACAGATCTCACACCTATAGTTCATCTGTCCTGCATGTAGACGCTCGTGCCGTAACTGCGAGGCATGAGTGCCAAACCGTTTATCACAATGGGCACACTGAAAGCGCCGTTGCCCTTCATGCACAACACGCACATGTCGACTGATGGCCGACTTATGGCGAAAGAGTTGCGGGCACTGTTGGCACTTAAACTTCTCCCAGCTAGGATTATGAATACGTAAATGGGTTAGAAGTTCCGTTCGGGTGACCTTAGCTACACCGCAATGCTCGCAAATGTGTTCCTTATGCTGTGCATGACGCTTCAAGTGTTCTCCCAAAGCATTTTTCGTGCTATATTTCCGCTTGCAATAGGCACAGATTAAACGCTGTACTTGCTCTTGCTCCTCGTCCAAAGATTGATGATCCTGTGGCTTCGGGTTAGAATTCGGATGAACATTCCGCATATGTGAACGTAGCTGTTCATAGCGCGTGAAAGATTTCTTGCAATGCATACAGAGGAAAGGCTTCGAATGACCCTCATGAACACTACGAATGTGAGCCTCCAGATACGGCAATTTATAAACTTGCTTGCCACACTGATTGCATGCCAAAGATCGCCTTTTACATGTGGACATCGACATGACTTGCTCAGTTGGCTGCTGCTGCTGCTGACTGTCTTCCTCAGCTTCTATCTCCACTTCATCCTCATCTGTTTCTGTTGCTGCAGTCTCATTCTTCTCGGGATGGTAGTCCACGTTGGTAACTATCTGTTGGTCTTCGTCCAATGTCTCCTCTTTAAGTACTATTTCACTTGAAATATGCAAGCTTTCCACCGTCTCCTGCATTTGCTCCTTTTGCTGCGTCTTGAACTGTCTTAAAGTTGCCGCACTGTTTTTTGCCACTTGGCATAGCTCCTCAAAATATTCAATGGCCTTGTAACACAATGCACATATATCATGGGGAAAATCTTTACAGTCCTCCAAATCCAGCGCTTTATCGAAAGCCAAACACTGCTTCAGAACTAAAAGCAATTGCGGATTGTTAATACCTTTCAGCTCCATGCTATGACCATGGCCTGCCTCCGCCTCACGTAGTTGACGCAGACAAATGCGACACAATTGAGCTAGATTAGCCAAA
Source organism: Drosophila emarginata (assembly GCA_037075365.1). Lineage (NCBI taxonomy): Eukaryota > Metazoa > Arthropoda > Insecta > Diptera > Drosophilidae > Drosophila > Drosophila emarginata. The sequence continues at coordinate 715,354 of JBAMCD010000174.1, forward strand.
GTCAGCATTCTTAATTTTTTTTCGATTGCTCAAACAACTAAAACAAAAACGGAAGGCAGAAACAAAAAAAAAGAAAATATTTTTACTTTCCTGAGCTTTGACTGCTGCTGCTCTAACCTATCGAACCTTAACCCCACAGTAGGTATTTAGTTTAAAAATAATAATCAGCCCTGTTTATCGTTTTCCAATATTTGCGATTGTATCTGAGTTAAATGTTTCAAATCCCATATTGTTTTAATTTTGAAAACGATGTAGAGTAATTCGTATAAAACCGAGTCGTTATGATTTCTTATCCGACGATTTGTTTTTTTTTTATTATTTAGTTTTTCGATATGTATCTTATTTTTAAATACTGTTCGAATAAACTGACTAAATTCACTGAGAAATGTGAAACATTTGCGGAATTGATAATGAAACAGCTTTAAAAAGCAGTTAGAGACCAATATAAAGCTGATTTTTTTATGTGTTACAGTTTGATATTTCCAAATTAGTTTATTACCTGATAGATTGTCCAAAAATCCCAAAAGAAAAATATCTAAAAGCAATTAACAGAAAGACATTCAATGTCAGGTAAAGCTCAAATAGAAATTGGAACATTATTCATGCTATTACTTCAGTTCACTTTGAAAATTTAAATAAATATAAAAGAAGAAAAAAAAGTCAGCAAAACTAAAAATTTAAAAGGTGCAATTGACAATTGTTCATCCATTATTTTTACTATCAGCTGTTTTTGAATCAATTGGAATCACATCTAAAAGATTCCAACTGTTCCTTGAAGACTTTCCCTCTCAAAATTGTGTATGAGGTGATACGCGTGCTTTACTCGTGTTCCAATATAAATGTTCTATTAAATTTTTTATCGATTGTTAAAGGCAAGTTTTTTAAAGTGCCAGCACTGTGGTGAAATCATCTGGTAACACTATTTTAAAAACTTTCTTGCGAGTTTTGTAGTAGCCAATAGTTTTGGTTGTTCCTTTTTTTCCACGCTCTTGAGTTTGTAAATTAATTCGGATATCTATAAAAAGAGTACTATGTCATTGAATCCGCAGTACGAAGACATCGGCAAGGGATTTGTCCAGCAATATTACAGCATATTCGATGACCCGGCAAACCGAGCTAACGTGGTTAATTTCTATAGTGTAAGTTTCTATTTCCCGTTCATCTTCATTTGATTAAAATAGAAAGAAAGCAAACACGTTCTATGGAATCCATTTAAGGGCACCAATGAGATTATACCGCTTCTCACTAGCAAAGCCTTACCCGACCCCCTAAATTTTGAGTGTACTGTCTTTTGTTAGCAAAGCACTGCGTCTTGAGAAATTTCGTTCCAATAATCATTAATCTTTTTTTTATAATGCTCTGTACGCGCGCCAAATTGTGCAAAAAAGTGATCTAGAGTGTTACCTGCAGTTCTCACATGTTTTATGTGTATATTTAAATGCATATATAAACACATTTATGTGTATACACTCACACATTATACTTGATAATTTTTTTGTTCTTTTTCTGCTATTTAGGCTACAGATTCATTTATGACCTTTGAGGGGGATCAAATCCGTGGAGCACCAAAAATTTTAGAAAAAGTTCAGGTAAGTGATAGAAGTCTTCAATTTTTCCACATAATTTAATTGTTGTGTCCTCTTTTTACGATAGAGCCTGAGTTTCCGAAAGATCACTCGTGTGATCACCACTGTCGACTCGCAGCCAACTTTTGACGGCGGTGTGCTTATTAATGTCCTCGGACGTCTACAGGTAAACACCGGAACTATATCTTTTACAGTATATACTAAAGATGAGGTTAAATGGTTTATAATTCAGTCAGAATTACAACAGAATTCCAATTAAATTAGATACATAGCAATTTGAAATTTTCTGACCTTGATGACTAATGTTTTATAAGCATCGCAATATATGTACCAAATTTTTTACGACATCTGAGTCATCTATTTAGTGTTAGTATATCCGACATAGTTAACTTGACCAAGATGAAGATAAAGGTGCCTTAAAGGATAATTTAAAATAATATGCATTTAGTGGATTGCAACAATTTAAGATTTTGTGAATAAGCTTTTTATTATAATTTTTCTACAGAATGGAAACTTGAGCCATACTAGCTATTATTATTTGATGTAGTTTTTTTGTAAATTCCTTCTTTTTTATATTAAGATGGGTAATCAGGTATATTAAAGTCTTCGAAATGTATGTAACAACTAAAAGAATGCTTTCTTCCCTATCATATTTTTTTATCAGCATCAAAATCCGAGCGAATCTAGACATGTTTGTCTGTCCTCCCGTCCTAACTATTCCGAGTACTTGAAGACTATATAAGCGAGAGTTGATAAACCAGTCTAATATGCTTGTTTTTAATTTTTTCATTTTCGCTTCCGTAATCAGGAAAAAACGAAGAACTTGAACTGTATTAAGTCTATTGCGTTGCATTTACTGATAAAAGTGAGCGATGTAGAATGGATTTCGATTTCAAAGGAACTCATCTTTTACTATCGCTTTCTCGCTTACTTTTGTTCTTAACTGATGGGCACATTTAATTCCATTCTTAACGAAATTTGGTCAACTGATTTATTTTGGCTATATTATTCGGCTTGTGCCATTTTTTGTCATTTTAAAATTACAAGTTTATTCGGTCTTAGTACAAGATTGTTAGCACATATATTTTTAAATTCTTTTGTTATTTTGGCAAATGCATATATTTAACTTCAAGTAAATTAGAAAGAAGGATATAGATTTTTACGAATATTGGTTAACTGGAATATTTTGGGTTTATAATTTTGTGTTCGATATAATATCACAAAAATTTTAAATATGTAAATTCGATCAGTGTCGTTCTAGACTGGTTTTAATAACAACTTTAGTAATTTCATCTATTAAAGTCTGATGCTGATTAGGATCAATTACATAAATTGTATAATAATGTATGCCCATTAAGACATCCATGTCTTTATATTAATATAAACGCGAAAAAATATTATATTATACAAAAAAAAACTATTATTTCCCATTTAAATATGAATTTTCTTCTTGCGTATGCCTGAAGTTACCAAAATAAATTCTTTTTTGGGGCAATAAGGAAAAAATTGCACTGTTTTAAGACAAAATTTTTAAAAACAACATTTGACATTCTTCATAAATTTTTAGTTTCTTGCAAGGATCAATAAGTTGATATACAAAAATGTACAAAATTTTCTGCATTGCGCGGAAAAAATTTCTTTAAAGAAAAAGAACATTTCAACATTTATTTTTAAAAAAGACATCATAAACTTTCTGACCAGCCCCCAACTATGAGAATACTATTTCTAAATTAATCAATAAATTAATAAATGGTGGAACAATTTCAATGGAAGATTTGAAAATTAGCGAAAATAGCTTACAATAAATTCAAGTCATTTGCGCTTGTTTTCTAATAATATTTTTTCTTTTTTTGATGTTTTTTTTTTTGAAAAACACACACAAATATGTAAATGTAAATGTAAATGCAGACCGACGAGGATCAGCCGCATGCATATATACAAACTTTTGTGCTCAAGCCAATCAGTGGTAGTTTCTTTGTACAGCACGATATCTTTAGGCTTTCACTGCACGATGTGTAGCAGCTGAAGCCGCCATCACCACGACTACTGTCATGACCACCAACAATTCTGCCCCAATCAACCAACAACCAACAATGATGAACACACCAACAACGACAGCCAAATAATCAGTTCAAGTAAAAGAGAATTCTTTTAGACAAGCAGAAAAACTAAATCAATTAATAAGTTATGCTAACCACTGCAACCACCACTGCCTCTCTATCCAAATCATTCCTCTAGCTTTTACATTCGTTGTTTCTTTTCTAAGCAGCCGAATTTAATTATTTATTCGTTTATGAATGACTAAAAACTATTTAATTAACATGTGTCACAATTCACTTTGTGCATGGTTTTTGTTCCACTATACATAGTATTTACTTACTAAGCGCAAATTAAGTTTACACCAATAAGTTATTATATACATACATATATTATGCACAATGAATTTCATTTCTGCAAATATTTTTCAACTCTAGTTTATTCGGATAAAAAATTGATAACATCCTTTTGAGGCCCAAGTCTAGCCTACTGATAATTTTCGGCTATTTTTCATACCCTATACCCATAGGGTAAAAGGGTATATTTAAGTCACTGAAATGTATGTAAAGGAAAGGACTTAATAAAGTATATATATTCTTGATCAGCATTAACAGCCGAGTCGACAGAAACATGCCCGTCTATCCGTCCGTATACATAAATCTTAGAGACTATAGGAAAGAGCTAGAACAATCAAATTTTCATCTAGGCAGATAAATATAACTAATAGCTGTAAAGATACTGAAATTATAGGCAAAGTTCAACAGCTGATCGATGGTAAGTGTGAGCGAGATAGGAGGCGTTTGCCCTTGCGACATTCTAAGGCATTTTTATATTGAATTGATGGCTTTGTTTAGTACAGGGTCCACGTCGGCACGGCCGATTACTTTTCCGTAACAGGTACTCTACCGGTTGAAAAAAATGATCTGTATATTTGAAATTGCTAAGTTCGCTTTACAGTATTTTTACTGCCTTCATTATTCTCTATTAAATTTTCGTATTGCAATTATTAAGTTATTCTTAATACCATCGTTTTTTTTTTTGTATCATCCGATATTGGCAAGTTTTTCAAAGAACGGTGATATGGATATAATATCAACTTTCAGGTGTTAATTGTATACAATCAGCTTTGCTATTAATTTTGCTAACTTTGCACATAACCAGTGATTTATATTTCCATTAAAAATTTTGGTAATTATGTTTTTTTTTTTTTAATTAAATTATCTTCTTTTTCAGTGTGATGATGATCCCCCACATGCTTTTTCTCAGGTTTTTGAGTTAAAGGCTAACGCCGGAACCTTTTTTGTTGCTCACGATATTTTCCGCCTAAACATACACAACTCTGCCTAAATGATGACTACGACGACGAAGACGCATCCGAAACAGCATCGAAAAATGCACCGACATCCGCCATTATCCAAAAGATTGCAACACAGAGCGTAGCATGTTCTCACGTTTATCAGCAACGAAAATCAAACATAGCACACACAAACATAAAATAAACGAAGCAAAACATGAAGAGATACAAAACAAGCAAAGAAATTAAATTCTAACTACTTTTTTACAATTAAAAGAAAAAAAAATCGAGCATCAAGCTGTTTATTTTCCATGTCATCCACTAATTGAAGCGCCCATCTCCGCTTGATTAAAACCTTTTGTTTGATTTGTAAAAAAAAAAAAAAAAAAAAAATGAAACAAAAAAAAACACGCTTAAAATGTAAATTTTAGAAAACAAAAACAAAATAATTACTTAAACTGATGTATGTATTGTATATGTGTGTGTGTCTGTATGCACATAAAAGGCAAAGAATTTCATACGCAAAATAAAATGCGTTCGAATTAAGAATTGCTCAATGATTTTGTAAAACGCATTTGGCATCATCATCATATATTATTATTTATCGCGAAATGTGAAAATAGCATCGAACCCAAATAACACTCCATTCACAATTGCTAGGGATGCTTTGATTAGGGCCAAATCCCTTGTGCGTGTGCGAAAAGAAAATTCCCATGCCTCGATAATGAATACACCGCTTGCCACAAATAGAGCACAGCCAAGGACGCTAAAAAATATATCGATACGTTTGTGTATGGGTGCACGCATCAGAACGCCTTTAAAGAGAGACAGAGAGAGAGTAAAAGATATAGTTAGGATTTTTAGTTTTGATCAATAGAATCAGAAACCGTATATATATATATGAAGAACTCACCGGCAAAGACGCCTAAAACCACAATAATATAACCTGTAAATGTGCCAGTGGCCAGAAATGAGGTCATTATGTCACGATCATTGAAACTATAGAAATGCAAAACTAAACAAGCAATGGCAAAGGCCTAAAAGGAAGACATAGAAATAAAATAGGAAAGATTTATAATAACCAGGTTTGGATTATATGGTAAATACCGGGAATTCCTTATCAATAAGCTAAATTTTAGCATTTGAAGCATTGGTAAGAAAGTTTTGATTTCTTAATATATATTAATATGTTAAGAAAATATGTATGTATACTTCTGAATATTGGATAAACTGTGTTTCATTATATAATATGTATGCATAAACTATACTTCCGTAAAAGAAGGAACAATAAAAATTAAAATGAATATCCAAGCGATTGTTAAAACTATAGAAATACAGATAAAGATCTAGGTAGGCAAATGTCAAAGGCCCAAAAGTAACACAAAAATATTGAAGTCGCTTTTGTGTACCATTTTACAACTTAAACATAAATATTTCTATATATTGGAATCATGTGATCAAGTTAAAAATGGTTTAAAGACATAAATTAATTGTATTATGATTATGATAAGGTATTGCCAATACATAAAACAGTATATTTACATATCTAATGTCCATTATAATCTTACCAAACAGATTATAAAGATGGATAAATAGGGATTATTTTTTTAATATCAAGTCAGAAAAATAGAAATTGATTTAGTTTGTCATAAATCATATTGAATTTACTACTTATCACAATTAATTATTAGGATATGATTTTAATTTACCAATTCCAAAAATTTAACCAAATTCAGTCGACCTTTTCGTTCGCCGTGAGACATTATATATAGTAAATATATAGATTATATAGATTTTTGAAACTTGTATATTGGTTGTAGTATACACGACAAAGGCAGTCCGCAAACTGATCTCAGATGCACTGATTATAATGGACCCTACCCAAAAACCGAAACGAGAAAAGAAGAAAAAGTGATGCAAATTTGTGCATTATGCTTTATGTTGAGCCCGATATTAATTAATTACACTTTATGGAAGCTTGTGAGTGGAAAGAGGAAATACATTGCTGTATTTGGATACCCTGTATATAAAGTTTAAAAGGGCATATTGAAGTGGGTAAAAAGTGCATGTCAAAGATAGAAGAAGTCATTAATGAAATCGTAAATAATATACTATATAAGAATATGTTTAAACTGCAATTAACAGTCGTATCGATTGAGAAATGTCGATTTTTTGGTGTGTTTTTACGAGCACTTGGATTCCAGCGTTATCTGATGACTGTAATCCGTAAGCGGATTTCAAAAATATTATATTTTACTATAACTTTTAATCACTAATGGGTATCACCGAGCACAGACTGTGAATTGCTTAAGAAATTTTGTTGTATTGAAGTGGACACCGCCTGGCGTTTTCTTCTGCGATGGGCAAAATCCCAGACATGGGCAGATCCCGCACTTGAGAAATGCAGAGGAACTCGTCTCAGTTTATAGCCCTGTCTTTATATATGTACATACATATATAAACATCGACATATGACAAAATTAAACTCTCTTTACATTACATGCATTTGTACATACGACTACTTGGTCGGTGGATTATAAAATTGGTTGTTTTTCAATTTGCTGCCTCATCTAATGATTAGGCTAATGGGTGACGGTAAGTTTCGTGAGATTTAGATAAAACAGTAAATTAGTGAAACTGGAGGTTATCGAGTTCAATTTTCAATTGATCAACAAATTACATCAGTTAATTTGATTTCAGTTATCAGTTAAGTTAAATAAACTTTATAACAAAAATAAATTCACGTGCTTTGATGGTAATTGAATAATATTCCAAGCAAAATTATAGTCTAGTAGTTGTGTCCTTAACCCACAGTATGATAGGGTATATTGAAGTCGACATCATTTTTGTAACTAGACAAGATAAATAATTCGAAAACCATAATAAACATATATTTTCTTGATCAGCATTATTGATAAGCGATAAATTACATTCTGTAAAAAAAACTTAGAGCATTTACCAGGTATGTATTATTATTTCCAGTTTAGATTTGTTCAAACTCAGCTATAACGAACTGCAACACGAGTATGGAAAACAACTAAACTTGTTAATTTAATGGTAATTATACCAATTTGTTGACTTGTATATCATTAATCGTCATAAAGGGTAAGTAAAAGCCAACAAACAACTAGAAAAACTGATGGAATATCTGCTGCACCTATACACAGATCCACTGAATTCTTTTTCAAATCTCAACTGATCGATTGCACAACAAAATATTAAAAAATTCATAAAAGTAATTCTTTAAACAAATAAATTGCACGATTAAATAACAAAAATACACTTGAAATAATGCCCTTTAAATAAAGTCGCAGTTAATAATCTAAAAATTAAAAATCAAACATTTTGTTGAGCAGTTCAGACTAAATTTTATTGTTTCTATTTCATACAAATAACCAATTTTGTATTATCCATTTTACAATTTTGTTATTGTTAAACTTTGACATGAACTTTTTACGAAAAACATAGATTCTGTAACGGTTTTTTAAATACCACCTCAACAATGGAAATATATCTCAAGTAATTCTTGTTTTGACGACGACAAAGTGTTTAGAACTTAAAGATGTTATATATCCATTAATGGATTTACCATATTATATACGATAAGCCCTATTATATGGACTCTGTCTATTCATGGAAAGCCCCTCTAAGCCTGAACATGTATTCACATATACATATATATGTACTATACATTACTCCCAATACGTTGATATACCCCATTAGTTATTTAAAAAAAAGGTAACTAAAAGTGCATTTTTCTATAAACAAATTGTTGGATTAGTTTTCCAGATCGAATAGTCTTCCAGAATGTCGCAACCTCAACTGATCAGTTTCGATAATCCGGTGTTTGTTTGCTATTTGGGATGGTCTTCGATATTGTTAATAAAAATGCTGTCCCTTAGCATTTTAACCGGGCTTGTGCGATTTATTACATCGGTAAGTCACTTTAAACATTTTTGTTCTATGCTAAGTTCTAGGTGGGTCACCATGACGCGACTTATTTAGTTGCCCTCTAAAAGCTCAGAGAGCGAGCTTTTCGTACCCTGTACAATATGAACCTTATTGAGGCATCATGTAATGTTCGATTAAATAAATATATTTTATTTTCACTAGTAGCCAATTCAAATTAAAACTATCAGCACAATTAAGAAAAAGTTCAAATTTAATTTAGTCAGCCAAATTGAAATATTTTTATTTACACTATTTGTGCATACAGGGTACTCTGAAGTCGGCGAGGTTAAGGTTAGTGTTTCGGTTATCAGCAAGAGAGAGAAAAAGAAAGCAAAGTTTACGTGAAACAAGTATAAAAAACCACAAGCAAACCGATTCACGCAACAGTTTAAATTTTACGGGCGACGGAAGAGGCAGAGTAACTTGCTCTGTTAAACTATTTTGTATAGAAAATTAAATTCATAATGACTTCAATTGAGCAACTTCTGAACTTTAATAATCCCATCTTCAAGTCCTATGTATTTTGGACTGGAGTCTTGGTGATCAAAACTCTTGCGATGAGCCTACTCACAGCGGCACAGCGTTTTAAGACGAAGGTTTGTAAGCGTAGATGTAAATCTACATACATAAATACATACATACATACATACATGCATGTGGATGGATGAAGAGAGTTCAAAGTCTTTTTCCTCTTATTATTAGTTAAGCAGGTGAAAGCTTTTATTACTGATTTCTATTTATCGCTTTTATTATAGACCTTTGCCAATCCCGAGGATTTGATGTCGCCCAAACTTAAAGTCAAATTCGATGATCCCAATGTAGAACGTGTACGTCGTGCTCATCGCAACGATCTGGAAAATATATTACCTTTCTTTATCATTGGTCTGCTGTACACACTGACCAATCCGGCTCCCTTTTTGGCCATCACTTTGTTCCGTATTGTGGGCATTTCTCGTATTGCCCACACATTGGTCTATGCCGTAGTTGTGATCCCACAACCGGCCCGTGCTCTGTCCTTCTTTGCGGCATATGGTGCTACCATCTACATGGCATTGCAGGTGGTTCTAACGGCAGCTCTTTAAAATTAGTTTTTTGTGGTTTTTATAATAAAATTTTTAAATTTACACAAATCATATTTTTAAAGAATAAGCGAGGCTCGCTTGAAATCTTAGTTGCTTTTTAATAAAAAGGATTTTGGTTTTTTTTTTAAAAAGAGTGTCCGATTTTCTGTGCTTTTGTTGCGGTAGTCTTTCCGATAAAAGAGAAACGTACATACATACATACATAACTTAAACTAAATGCAGTTTTACTCTCTCTTTTATTCATTTCTCAGCGCATATTAAGGCTATAGCAGCTTAACCCTTGTGTTAAATTAAATATTCGGTTATATATAGTTTTTATTTATCACCTACTAATTTAAAATTCCTTTCAACTTGAGACTATTGTAGTTTTATTAATATAAGTTTTATTAAAAAATTTAAATTCAAGTCTGTAAATTAAGAAAATTCTCCTTCTAATTATATATTCTGGACGATTATTCAGTTCTTCTGGTATCTTTGGTATTTAAATATATTTACCACATTGAATGAATAAATGTTCACCAAGAAACAAACTTCTCTAACTTCAATTTTTAAAATCTGCAATCTCAGATTTTTTTTTTGAAAGCTTGAAAAAAGTTTTAGAAAATCTTTTAGCTTTCTAAGTTCCTTACGTAAATTTCTAGTAAAGTCGATAGATCGTACCTAATCGAAATTAATGTAATTGTTCTAAAAATTTAAATCAAGACTGTGTAGGAAGTTTTGTAACACCCACCAGGTGGGTGGTTTTATTCGCATAAAATTGTTCCTTGCTTCGAGTCATTATTTTTATTTAAATTTGCTTAACCGATTGCAACCACACTTACTCCACACGCTAGTTCATCAGCTGCTGATAAATGAACAAAGAGGAAAACATATGCTGAAGAATATAAATACATATCGGAAATACTTTCTTCTGCTTGTTGCCTACGGATTGGCGACTTCAGTATACCCTTTTTTATCTTATGCCAATAGAATATTACTTAAAAATAATGGCAGAAGAGTTGTAAATTCTTATTGTAGTAAAATTCGCTGCAAACTCACAATTTCAGTTGTTAAAAAACAGAAAATCTTGTTGATCTTAATCTTTTATTTTAACCAAAGCCATATAATATACATATGTATAATACAATATATACATTTAAGATATAATATAATTGTGCTTTCCGGCAGGATAAAATAATATATGTGGCCATATAACAGGTGTATTATGAGCGTCTAAAAAAGTTTAGTTTGTTTGCCCCAGTGCAAACGGGGCTTGCTTCATCTGGTTTGTTCTCCCATCAATTCTTATTTGCCGGTTTTGTGTTGCCTGATACACACACACACACACACATGTTTACATATGTGCATATGTACATATATTCATAGTTGTATAGTGTATAGTGTTGTCTCTATCTAGTTAGTGCTTCCCTTTATTACTCTCAGTTCAAATTCTCCCAATCTCAGGCCAGGCCAACCAAAACAACAAAATCTACTTCCACTGTCATATCAGTTGCTTGCGTTGGCAGCATCGTGGCGGTTCGTTGGTCAAGTGGTTCGAAAATCATTGAAGATAGTGCCAAGAAAAATATTAAATTTATTGATGAAATATATGCTTCAAGCAACAGTTAATTTCCTCTAAGTAAGTAGAAAAAAAACCGGTGTCCTTGCGTACTTTGTTTTACCTTTGGTTGTCTCCTTTGGCTACATTGCCAGACAATTTAAGTTCATTGCACGCAGAAAAACCTGAAGCTGTCATTGCAACGCAGGGGGGAACATTCATTGTTTATTCACTTGCATTGGAGATTTTATATGTTGCTGCTTCTGTTAAGACTTTTGGTTAGAAATAAAACATACATACATACATACGATCAAGTATACGTACATACACACCTATCGGTTTTTGTTATTTCTTACTACACAAAAACCGCGTGCTGTCGTTTAATTTTGTTTTTTAAATGTATGTTCATATATGTATATGTATGTATGTACACATGTATACATATGTGCGTATGTTAGTATGTATCTGTACATATTGTATGTACATACTTTGTGTGGGAAGAAAAAACTGTAGGGTTAAAAAAAAGTTAAACACATTTATTGGTTGCAATGCAATCTACATACAAATATACATAAATATGTATGTACATACACATACAGGTATACAGTTGTGGGCGCAAATTTAGTACAGTTTGATTTACCATGCGCTTCTAGCGGTTCAAATTTTATCGTTTAAAAAATAATTTTATCATGAAATTAAGATGATTTCCGAAACGTTTCGTCATTTTGCTGTTATTTTTTCAAAGCAAATTTTAATTATATAGTTTTATAGTTTTTCAAACTGCGTTTTTTGTACAAAATATGGTGTACAAAATGTACAATATAGCGGAAAAACATCCTTTTAGACGCAAACATTTTTCTAGTGTAGTCTGAGAAAATAACGATACCAAGAAATCCGATTTTAACTCATTTTTTTTAAAGATAAAGTGTCCTTTTATCCGATTATTTTTTAAAATAAGAATTGACAAAACAGCAAATGAAAGAATTCAGAAATATTGTATGTTTTTTTATGAGTCCTTCGACTTGGACGTGATTATGGGCTATAAGAGGCAATTGATTATAGGAATAAGACTAAACTTGGATGGAAATTAATGAAATTATTTGAAGTGTACTTGGAAATTTCTTTGTCCGTTCACCACAGTGTAAACATGACCTACGATTTCTCAAGAAGGACTCTTGAAAGTTGTTTTTTATTTCGTTTTTCTTTAATTATTATGTATGGGAAATAAACTCGATTGGCCAGATGTTCGCAACGCAAGAAACGTTTCCGAAAGGACAATTGTATACTTTTATATTCTAGATCAGCAACTATACCAATTTTTTGTCCATATAGAAAGTTTTTAAATAAGCCGCACATTAAATCAGATCTCTGTATCATATAGTCAGTTAAAAAATATCTCAACTGGAGTTACTGTCATAATAGTAAGAAGTGTTTCAAAAGCTAGCATCTGCCGTTCCGGTTGCATATTCATAACCACTGTAAAGCTATGATGATATTAATTAAATACAATAAGCGTGCACCCTAATCCGGGTTCCGGAAGGGTTTTCAACCTTTTAAATTAAAAACAAACAAGTCATTAAAGAAAATGCAGCGTCATACGATCTTACGTCACTTTTCGAACTACATGTGTACTTAGCTCTTACGTCGAATGATATCATATTGATTCAGGATGTTATGCAGATAGAAGATGGTCAGAAATTTTATAATTTATTCATATTTACATAAATGAATATTTTTTTTTTTAAGAAAAGGGTGAGATTTGCAACAATTAACTAATACTTTATTGAGGTGCATTTTTCGCATTAAAATAAGAGGTATCATTTAAATTAATTACGAAACTTTTGTCAAGTCATAGTCAGCATTTGACAATTTTTATTTCACATTTCGCAATCTGAAACTGATAACATTTGATCTCAGGGGTAGAATTTAGTTTCAGCTCGAACAGAATTCCAGATGTTCATGAGTCTTGAAAGACAAAAACAATTTAAATGAAGCAAGCAAGTCGTCCCTGCCGACATTGAGTATACCCTGTACCAAGTAAAAGTACTCCATAAAGTAAAAAACGATCAAAATCGCCATCAATTTACAAAAAAATTCTCTTAACATGCACTGCTTGCCATGCAGCAACACTGCACTGCTTGCCATGCAGCAACAGCGAACGCATGCTATCTCGCTCACACTTAACAGCCCATTTTGCATGGGGCGTTTCAGTACAAAACGGAAATACGTATATCTCCGATAATTATTGTCCGATTTCGGTAAAATTTGGTCAGCTGGTGCATTTTGGCTATATAAATGTGCATGCCAAATAAGAATATGATATGTTTAATATTGCCGTAGTTATCGGTTTTTCCCAAATTGCGGGGGCGGAAGTGGGCGTGGCAAAAATTTGAAACAAACTTAACCTGTCTACACAACAGACGGATGTTGACACCAAATTTGGTTGCTCTAGGTCTTATAGTCTCTGAGATCTAGGTGTTCATACGGACGGACGGACAGACGGACATGGCTCAATCGACTCGGCTATTGATACTGATCAAGAATATATATACTTTATGGGGTCGGAAAATTCTCCTTCTGCCTGTTACATACATTTTAGCGACTTTAATATACCCTTTTACCCTATGGGTACAGGGTATAAAAAGTAAAAACAATGCCATCCAGAATATTGCAAAGTAATCGAAAAACTTTTGCACGTTTTACAGAAATATTATTAACTTGGTAATAAAAATGCCAACAACTAAAACATATGAAACTCCATCGGATTTTATTGATCCTGGTCTGCCATCGAAATGTAAATGGCATTTGGGGACCAAGGAGCAGACACCCCATACTCAACGTGACATTGCCTATAGGCAAAAGATAACACCGGATATTCTCCAAGTGATTGGATGTACACCATTGGTGAGGCTAAATAACATCCCATCCAAAGAGGGCATAAAATGTGAAATGTGTAAGTAATCAAAAACGAAACTACGCAATCAGATCTATAAATAAACTCAGAAACTTTACACTTTTCAGATGCCAAATGTGAGTTCTTGAATCCGGGTGGATCTGTCAAGGATCGCATTGGCTATCGCATGGTGCAGGATGCCGAGGAAAAGGGTCTTTTAAAGCCAGGATATACGATAATCGAGCCTACTTCAGGAAATACAGGCATTGGATTGGCAATGGCAGCTGCTGTAAAGGGTTATAAGTGCATCATTGTGATGCCTGAGAAAATGTCTAATGAGAAGGTGTATGCATTGCGTACACTTGGCGCCAAGATTATCAGAACACCAACTGAGGCACCATATGATTCGCCCGAAGGTCTAATCTATGTGGCCCAAAAACTGCAGCGAGAGACTCCCAATTCAATTGTGCTAGATCAGTATAGGAATTCTGGGAATCCATTGGCCCATTATGATGGCACTGGAGCCGAAATCCTTTGGCAACTCGACAATAAGGTTGATATGATTGTTGTTTCAGCTGGCACAGCAGGCACCATTTCCGGCATTGGTCGTAAAATCAAGGAACAGGCACCAAATTGTAAAATTGTTGGTGTCGATCCATTTGGTTCAGTACTGGCCAGACCGGTTGAGATAAATAAAAGCGATGTTCAATTTTACGAGGTGGAGGGAATCGGCTACGACTTTCCGCCAACTGTCTACGATGCATCGGTAATCGATATATGGTCAAAGATCACTGATGCTGATTGTTTCCCTATGAGCCGTCGTCTTAATGCCGAGGAGGGCCTTCTCTGCGGTGGTTCAAGTGGCGGAGCGATGACTGCAGCCCTCCAACATGCGCGATCTTTGAAGGCCGGACAACGTTGTGTTGTCATACTTCCAGACGGCATTAGAAATTATATGACGAAATTTGTCTCTGACAATTGGATGGAAGCCAGGGGCTTTAAGGAGCCGGTAAATGAGTACCATCAATGGTGGTGGTCATTGCCCATTAGCCAAATGAATCTTAAGGCTCCCGAGGCAATATTAAAGTCCAACTGTACAGTTGGTGAGGCAATAGCGGAGATAACGAAGCTACGTGTGGGTCAGTTACCTGTTATTGATAAAGAAAATGGGTGAGTAGACACAATCTTAGATGGAATAATCTTTTTACATTATTTTTTAACTTGTACTGCAGTTCCATATTGGGAGTTGTGGGCCAGGACACATTAATTAATCAGATCGTCAGCATGAATCGCCAGCTTACGGAGCCCGCCCTAAAGGCTTTAAATAAGCGTGTAATACATCTAGACGAATCAGAAGACACTGTGGGCAAACTCGCTCGAGTCCTTGAAGTGGACACCAGTGTGCTCATCTTTGGAAAGAATCCAACAAGTGGCAAAAAGGAAATAAAAGGTCTGGCATCAAAGTTGGATGTGATTGCATTTATTGCGGGTAACAGCGGCAAAAATAATGGCACCAACTTGAATGGAAAACACTAGCTACATATATTCTGTAATCAAGTTGGATACGATGGGCTCGAAAATCTCTTAATACAAAACAAAAAAATGGAATTAAAAGGCAATATTTACAGCATATTCAGAGCGAAAACTACTTTCTATATTTAATAAAAGACAATCAAATAAAAGTCAATTAATTTAGAGTTGATGAAATGAAAATCTTTGATAAATTGCATTTTACATTGTTTATCAATTTTATTTCCTTTTTTATTTTTACCCTTGCTAATTCCTTATTTCATCTCCAATTGTGTCTCACAAGACCTTTTATGTTAAAAGCAAAATCTAAAATATAATAAACCAGAACCAGACAGATGGACATGGCTTACATATATCAAGCCAACTCGTCCTGCCAATCACTGATATATGAATGAGCTATATAAAGTCGGAGATGCTTTGTTTTATGCGTTACTGACCAAAATTCAATGTATGTTTAATCTTCTTATATCCTTGCAGAAGGATAGTCGATCGGACTACTATAATATATAGTCGCTATTGAAATAATTGGTTCAAAACAAACTTTTGCTTATTCTTTTTGGAGTGTAAATGCTATTTGTCCCGACCATCATCGACCAAGTTTAAGCCAGATCGGATAATAATTACAGATGTAAATCAATCAAATAAATCTTCAATATTAACAATTTATTATACATACATATATTCTTGATCAGTACGATGAGTGTCTATCGTCTATCACGATCAACACATTTTTCTCCGA
The DNA here is from genome assembly GCA_037075365.1 of Drosophila emarginata. Taxonomy (NCBI): domain Eukaryota; kingdom Metazoa; phylum Arthropoda; class Insecta; order Diptera; family Drosophilidae; genus Drosophila; species Drosophila emarginata. The sequence continues at coordinate 732,003 of JBAMCD010000174.1, forward strand.
GACCCTAAAGGCAGCAGAGCTGAAAATTTGCATATAGGCTTTCGATCGAATAAATGTATCAAATAGCTTCTATAGGAACGATCGGTCGAGGGTTTACCATCAAAAACTTTCTTGTTTTTCAATTGAATATCACGAAATTTGTGATTTTTAAATTTATTTACCGAGCTGTGCAGTATCCGACGACATATTGGAGGATAACTCTTTGTTTAAATTGCTTCAAAAGCACCGTGTAAAAAACCATTTGACATTTTTTTATTTATAATTCGATTCATTGTTTTTTCATTTATGTATTTTGCATCCTTTAATTTCATTCACTTTTTTTTTCTTTGCTCATATGAAGAAGTACAAAATAAGGAATAAATATATGTATATGTAAAAATAAAATGCGACTTCTTCTAAGCCGAGAAAAGAGACAGAAAAAGCAACAATAATACTAAGCAAGAGATTACTAAATGCAGTGTGTTTTAAAGAGATAGATGTAAAGGGCTAATTTACAAAACACAAAATAGAAAGAATAAGAGAGGCTTAATAAGAAATAAGGGGGGGTTTATTATTTTAGACCCCACGATTCGGTAAGTTTTTAACCTTATAGATGCGCACCAGCCAATGTTCTGTGGTGTAGGCCTCTTCAAGAACATCTAGCTCGAAATCCTTGTTGCCAATTTCGGCCGCTCTGACCCGATCGTATCCCTGGGCCTTTCCACCCTCTGTGTACATTTGACCAAAACGATAATAACACATTTTATACATCAAACAATTAAGAAGAGTGGGTGATCCTTCCTTGTCCACACGGAATTCACCATTGGCAGCATAATAATCCTTTTCTTTGATATGAGCACCGTGATCTGTACTGCCACCAATGCGCACCATCCACAGGAACTTGTTAATATCATCCGACGAATAACCTGTTAGGCCACCAAAGATAACTAGGACATAATCCACGTCCAATTCGCGCATTATCTCATAAGCCTTCTCTTCGGATGACGCCATTGCCTGGCCAACTCGAGATATATGAGTATTATTCCACGTGTTATTGTCCACCAATATAGTACGGTTAGCCATAGCTGTAATTTGATAGCCATAATCCCACCATGACATAATGCGGGCATCCTGAAACAGAAAGAGATAGATAAATGGATGAAATAATCGAAGATTAATCCTAAAACAGGGTGGTTTGGGTCAACACAAAGATTGTGGTTTTCTTTCATGACAGATAAGAATATCGAAGTGATACAATCGTAATTGATTTGAATTTAAAGTGTATCAAAACAATATTCTGTCACACAATTCTAATGGACAAAATCAGCTGATTGGGTAGTACTCATTATGTTTCATACTCTTCCTATCAAGAATTACAAATAGCATTCATCATTTTGATGTCCAGTTGATTAAACATTTTATTGCTGTATATTAAATTTACCTCTGGTGTATTCATTTGCAGCCAATAATAGGCCTCACGGAAGTCATCGAATATAATGCGGCCGCCATCATGAGATCTAGCACTTAACACAATGCTGGGCGACGAATATGCTTCCGAGGTGACCCAAGTGCAATGTAATGTGTATACGATCAACATCAATGTAATGATGGAAACAAAGCCTATGGCCACCTCACTCTTTACACCGCCGCTCTGTTGCTCCAATTTCTTATGCTGTCGCTTGCTTTCAACTGCCTTTGCGGCTCCACCAGCATCTACACTCTTGATATATTTGGCCAATAGATGAGATATTGCTATTCCCGACAGTACACACATTACTGGCGCAAGGACAAGCATGAGACGCACCATAACGCCAGCAAAGTAAATGCTAGTTACACCATACAGAATGATAAAGATATTCGAATCGGTGAGACGTGCGAAGCAAAAGTAAAGTCCTGCAGGAAAAAGGAAAACTAGAATCTGGAAAAATAATCAAATTATATATAAAAAAAAGTGAAAATTAACAGTCATTTAAAATAATTAAATTAATGTAATGTAAATATACTACGAACTCTCTCAGCGATCAAAGTGCTATGTAATCAATTAAATGCATTAAAGCGCATAATTCATACGCATCGTTTTTATAACGTTTCATCAGCGTTTAACTTCACTAAAAATTAGGGAATGCAACTACTAACGTGGTAGGAATAAACTAATCTATGTAAATACTAAAAAAAATTTCTCACCTGGAGATCAAAATAGAATGATGACCATGAGGTGGGCTGATGTTCCGACACGGATGCAATAATTGGTATATGATTTTTGGCATACGATGGATCCAGCAGCGAGTAAAAACGTCCAGTCCAGGGCGATACCTTGCCGGTAATGGTCAACAATGTGCCAATAATGAGCACTAGGGTTAACACGCTTGAAACAAGAGTTTTGAAGAGCAAGTCAAAGTGTTCTTTGGGCATGCGTGAACGCAGATAATCGACAAAAGCGTGAATCTGGCAAAGACCAAAGACGCCTAACGCCTGATGGAACATAAAAATGAATATTAATCAATTCTTTATAAATATATACTAATCCAACCAACTCCACTTACCAGCATATGTTCTGAGCTCTGGATGGGCTGAAAGCCAACAAATGAAATTTGCATTGATAGTATTGTGCCAACACAATATAGGGTACTGTATGCTATATAGATCCGATGCGAAAATCGCCCTGTCAACATCAAAGCTAGCACATGCAAAGGTATCAAATTAATGAGAAAGACATAGCCGCCCCAAGAGGATACCATATAGAAATAGGCAAGGGCAGAAACACTTGACCAAAAAATAGTTCCAGTCTTAACAGCCTTGATCCACAGATAATAGGTAAACAGCATGCAAAAGATGGCAATTCCTTCGTTATCATAGGAGCCAGCTACAGAACGTGAGATATAGCCAGGTACAATGGAGATTAACGCAGCCGCCACCAGGCCAGCTCCAGTACTCTATATATATGAAGAGCAAAAAAGAAAAAAATGCACATATTAGAATTTCCTCATGTGCTCATTGATTTGTAACAATCAGTTTTTAACTCACATGAATCTCCTTGGTCAAGGCATAGGTAACCAATGTGGTCAGAGATGAGAAAAATGGCGCCAGGAATACACAAACATTTCGTATATCTATGGTTATGTTTAATAGCCACATTATCCGGTACAGAGCCGCTGATGTAACCATAAGTCCGGGGTATATGGTCCCGCCGATGATCCGGCCCAGTGGATACCAGGCACGATCATCGAACCAGTTGTGGAATTTGTAGAAGCCATGCTCGGCCAAAAACCGCGTGGTGCGGTAATTAAAATAGGGATCGAATTCATGAATCACACTTTCAAAACGCAACACTGAGAACAACCTCGTGGCGAACGCTGCGAAGACCGAAACGATAAAGAAAGAAAATATTAGAAATGTGAAGTTAGCTGCGGAACTAATCTCTAAAGGAACCAGAAACTTTGTAGGTTATCGCCGTGCGAACTAGTTGTAGAATCGGGAACCAAAAAAAAAAAAAGGAATATCAGTATTTTGGGAACGAATATCAATTTCAAGAGCGACTGTCACACGGAAGTTTATAGGAATCCAAAGAAACTGCTCTTTTATTTTACAATAGGATAAATATATCTTTCTACGTATAATAGCAATATACAAATCAAACAATCTTCGGCCTTATAAAGTAATCATATATTGATATCAAAAAGATTGTTGAAGTTATTATTTTTTAAGCAATACAGAAACTTTATTTAATTTTGGCGCCCTCTATGAAGAACACTCGAACGAAATATTCCTAAGTTTCTGTCCACACTGTTTGATTTCTTTAAATTGATTTACAAAAAATATTGTAAATTTGAACACAAATTTGCAACGCACAAATTAAAATATAAGTTTTTGAGAAATTTTAACAATGGATGGCCCAAAGAGAACTTTTATTAATATTGTTGCAATTAAATTTTGTTCAGATCAGAAAACTATATTATTATTAGTGATAGTGAAAAAGTTACTTGTGCACGACAGTTAAGACAAAGAGACTTCAATTTGTTTCATATTGCTGGCACAAAGTTTGTATAAGATGTGCGACGAAAAAATCAAAATGCCATTTATTGATTTTAATGTAAAATATTTGCAAGGGTATATAAACTTCGTCAATGATTATTCGCAAACTTAGTCCAAAAAAAGTTTAGACTCAAAATCGTCCATTATTTAAAGCTGGACGAAAGTCATTAAAGACTACTCACATAAAACTGCAGCTAGAATTAATATGATCAGCTTAACCAGATGTTCTTGCTTCTCCCAGGTCAGAAGGTCCCTGGCCATGGTTTTGATCATAATGCCGGTCGGCCTCCGGTTGCTGTTGATTTTACTGCTTGTTACGCCGGTTCAAATTAGTAGACGCTTACTACTTAACGTTTCAACAAAACACGCACAAATTGGTGGCTTTAAACATTACCTCACTGCTTTTTTTATCAGTAACAAATTTGCAAATTTTAATTTTGTGCATATGCGTTATATGCAAAAAGTAAATGCAAACGAAGTAAAATAATAGTTCGTGGCAGACAAATTTGGTGATAAATGTATCGATAGCTATCGTTACCGCGCCTGGTAACTTTGTTGGTGAAAGAACAAATAAGAGTAAGAAAGCTGTGTCAAAATAGCGACGGTCAGTTAGCAATGATCGAAACAGTGGAATTTTGGTACACTATTAAAATTTTAATATTTAAATTTTCCTATATTCAGAAACTTTACTAAACCAAATACAATAGAAATTTTTAAGAGTATTAGTATCTTTTGCAGAGTATCCTGTTTTTCAGATCCTATTAATAAACGTCGTGTCATGCCTTCTTACGGACGCATAATAAAGAACTAACAATTTGATTGTTTTGGCTGTCAGTATAATAATTTTGTCCTATGAAAGTTAAATCTATTTTCTTTGCGAGCCCTTGATCTTTGTTTAAATTTTTGCAGTAAAATACATAGTTTTAGTGATGTATTTCAAAATAATCGAAAAAATCAATACTGAACCGTATGAGATAGGAACATCAAAATTGGAAACTGGCAAAAGTTTAACGAAAAATCGGTAGTATCGGTAGTAAAATTGGTATATTACCGACATTTTTAAGAGTTTGTTTTGTGTAATAACTAAAACTTCAATGATTTAAGGACTCTTCAAAGTATAATAGCTCCAGTAGACCCTTTACGATTTCCATTGTAGCCGACAATTTGTAATATCGATGCCACCTAGAACAACCCTAGAATATAAAAAAGTTATTACTCTTCGGATTTGATTTTATTAAGCTTTAATAACGTAATTTATCTATAGTCGATAGATGAATCGATAAATTCCTACATCGGATGCAGCTAAGCTGTAGTCAGAACATCAGCTGTTAAATCATTAATTTTTATTTTGAACTTTACTTGTAGACAGTGTGACCCTGTGTTTTTTGTTATCGTTTTTTGGTGGTAGTGTTGGCTCCAGCCAGCTGTTCCGTCTCTGTTGCTCTTCCTGTGCGACTCTCTCTCTCTATCTAAGTCACTCCTCTCTATCTTCTTTCTCTCTCGCTCAAAGCGATAACGGAAAAAATAAAGACAAAAAAATTGCTCTCCGCGTAGAAATTGTAAATTTATTCCGCTTGTTTTTGTCGCTTGGTTCGTTCGGTTCAGTTGAAAAAATATTGTGGTTGCTTACGGAATTCGAGTAAATGACATTGTTTTCATTGATTAAAAGGGGATGGAATCACGAAGAATGAATAAATTTTTTGTTAATGCTGGTCACTAATATAAATTGTGAATAACCATTTTATTAAAAGAAGAGAAAGTCCAACAATAATTTTCTCACGTGTAGTTCACATACTTACATATATTTTATTTTGCTCATATACAACGACTTAATGTGCGTAGCAACTATTAAAAATTACATGGATGTGTGTTTTTTCCTCGTTTAAAATGTAAAAAACTTGAGAGGGAGGAGGCTGAAGGTGAGTCAGAGCGATTTGTAGGAAGCAAATAAGGCTTTATAGTTGTTTAAATATATTTAACAATTACAATTGACAACTAATTCCCGCCACCTTTTTACGAGCATGTGTGCATACATACATATAATATTAAAAAGTCTAAAAAAAAATGGTGAAAAATCGAACATCTAGCAAACAAAGCGGGTGGTGGGCAGCGCCGCTTCGCGCCGCACAGCTGCGGCAAAGTGCATAGTGCAGTTGCAGCAAAGCACGCGCGGTGAACGCACAAATGTTAGACAATAGAAGAGGGAGAGGGAAAATCTAGTTGGCGTAGGAGCGATTTGGATAACAGTCCGATTGTGTGAGTGGAGCATTGCGTAAAATATTTATTACATATGTATGTATGTGCATATGTATATGTACACATGTGAATTTTCTCGTTTGTTTTTACAGATGTGTATGTATGTTTACATATGTATTTATGTATGTATGTATGTATGTACATTATACCAATGATACTTAAACCGAGTTCAGAGACACTCACGCTTATTGACGATTTTAAATATACATATGTATGTACATTCATACATATATGTAGATGTGTGTATGTATTTGCTGATTTGGAAATCTCCACACCCTGCAGAGTCAAATAAAACTTCAGTTCCAGAAGTTATATAAAAAATAAACTATAGAAAATTACTTTTAATTTTGATTGTAGTACTTAGTTACTAGTCAACCGATTTTAAAAGAATTAGTAAATAAATATTCAAACTAACCAATTCCATAGTCTTTTTATCATTACACGTATTGTATACCTCATTATTATTAAGATCGAAAGACAATATCATATCCATACATACATATGTACATATGTATATAGTAATGATTTTGGTATTACCGAATTTAATCTGAACACCGCTAAGAATTTTCTTGAAATCGGTTGACTATAACGTCATAGTTCTTATAGGAACAATTCGTAAAAAAATAGGTTTAGTATATGAATTTCTTTAGTTTTCATATTTTTTTTTTAATAATCGTTAGGTACCGATAATTTCTATGGTTGCTCTAAAATGAAGTGTTCCGATCCGTCTGATCCGGTTCAAGGGCCTTAACTTCTAACATCGGTGTAAAGCTCATATAACGAGACTAGGCACTTAATGCTGATCAAGTCAAACGCTAAACTATCGAAAATAAGAATCTTTTCCTTTTCAGTTAAAAATAAATTTTTAAATAATGAATTTAATTTTTTTCCTGGTCTCACTTGTTTGTCGCCTGGTTCTTATAAGGATTTTGGTTTATAAAATTATATTCAGAGGAAACTTTAGGTTATATTTTAAAAACTTTTTTTTTTCGGGTGTAAATTCAAATTGACCTTAAAAAACACCAAAATGCTAAAATAACCAAAACTACATATGTACATATATAGCAGCTCAGCTCGTCGCACTGACCAATAATATAAATATATAGTCGGATATGCTTCCTTCTATGCGTTGAAAACTTTTAGCAAACATTACTATACTTTTTTTGCAAGGGTACATGAAAGTAACTTCCTTTCCTGTTCTTTTCAATTCAATTTTTTTTTCGTCACATAATTTTGATTGATGAAAATGAAAAATTAAATGAAAAATAAAATCGCGCTGATCCAGTCAGACGCACAGGTCTTAAACAACTCAGTTCATCGTACTGATCAAGTTTATATAAATTTTTAGTTTACCTTTTTTCCAAAAGTATGAAAATTAATCAAATTTGCCTTTTTGGACGTATGTATGTATGTATGTATAAACCTTATCCCTTTAGAATCACAATATGATCAGTAGACTTATTTTCGAATCGATGTACACATATTTATTTATGTACATACATATGTTAGTTTTTTATTTGTAAGAATTTGTTATTTATCAAAATAAGATCGATTGCTACAAAGAAACCCCATTTTCATAGATTTTGTGTATATTGGTAAACGTAAAACTCTCAATATTTTTGAAGTCAGACGATATGAAGATCGTTATATTATCGAAATCATTCCTAACAACCAAAAATAACTTTCAAGTACGTTCTAAGCAACAAATCGCACTAATGGCAAAGAGGAATTAGTCAAGAATCGTGCAAAGCACTCGGCAATCGACTATAATAAATATCCAAAACAGCTGCGACAACTGTCTCTCTTTTTTTCCTAAACCTGAAATTCTGAAGCTGACTTATACAATCTACTTGATAATGTATCAAGTACAAACTTTGTTCCAAAACCGTATAATCACTTATTTTGTGCTAAACGCAGAATTGAAATTAAATAATTGGCAAATCGTTGCCAATAAATAACACGGCGTTACATTTTAACATTAATACCACTTGAATTTAGAATCAATTCGATTTGTTCAAAAATTATGCTAGTCGAGCATATGACATTAGTTTTTTATTTTAATTTATTTCAACTATTTCAAAGAAATTGTTGTGTCGGTCCCTTAACCTCAAAATTGATATTTGGATTTACACTTACTTATTAATTTTTGACAAATACTTTTTACCGCAATTATTTTTAAACAAGAATTAGTTAAATCATAATTTAAATAATTTACAATCATTCCACTTTAAGGAGATTTTCCTTTAATATGGTCACTGTGCTGACACTCCTGTTCCTTTGACTGTCACAAAGGGTTATAAATTATCAAGGGAAAAATTAAATTATCAAAAGAAAAATCGGTCGCAAGCTTTTCTCGTATATAATTTATTAATTTTTTTAGTTTTCGATAGTTATGTAAATGTTTTTCCACGACTTTGCTATTACTACTCGATCCCCTTGAGAGTAAAAAAGTTCGTCGTAAAAGTTTTTATATTTTTCCTATAGCAGCTCTAGCATATAGTCGACCAATTCTGGTATATAGATAATTTCTATATACATATGTGTATACCGAAATTACAAATAACAAATTTTGTGACAATTGCTGTGAAAATAACCAAGATCTGATCGTTCCTATGGGATCTATACGATAAAGTCAACCGATTCTGATCAAATTAGATGGATATGCAAAGAACTCACAAACATCAAACTCTGTGATATTCGATTGAAAAACAAGAAAGTTATTGATGTAAAACTTTATTGTTGATCGATCGTTTCTATATTTGCTATATGAGAAAGTCATCAGATCAGGATAATTCCGAAATATACAATGCCTGTAGTCCAAAGGGTCTCGGAGGAGATGGTGTTAAACCAGACAGCTCATTTTGCTGATCAAGTATAGCTATACTTTATGTAGTATAGATATATATACTTTATATATGCGTTGCAAACTTCTGATCAAAATTAATAAACAATTAATAATATTCTGATCAAAATATATATAAAAGTTTGATTACATGTTTTATTTTTTGCTTTTTTTATACATCTTCTTTAATAGTTTAATTTTTATACCCTTGCAAAACAAAAAAAAACTTGGATCAACACGATCGATAGAAGATATTTAACACAGGCATTGTAAATTTTATATAGTATGCAAAAATTGATCTAAATCAGTTGACTTTAACATATAATATTTGCGCGCTGTGCTTGTTAAATAGAGAAAGGGTGTATAAACTTCGGCATGGCTTTCGTTATTTTGCATTTTCTTTGTTTTAATTTATAGGCATATTGATTAATAGAATTTGTATTTGTTTTCAATTGCAGCTGTGAAACATGTGACAATGTAAAACCAAGCAGTCCCGGAAGACGAATAACGTACAATGAAAGCCACAAATTTAAGTGCATATACAAACAGCCAGGAGCGGCGCTAGTCAAGACAGAAACCAATCGAATAACATTATCTGTTAGTGGGAACAAAAGAGCTAACAATAAATCGATATACGGACTAATAGAGAAATTAAGAAAGAGAGAGAGAGAGACGAGACTGAGAGCAAAGAGGCGCTGAAGTAAAGGTGGGCTTAGCCATGCCCAGCACAGCCGACAGCGCTGGCAGCCTTGAGAAGTTGATCAATAGTGCTGGAAGCAGCAGCAGTGCAAATGCCATGGGTATTGGGATGGGTGGAGCCGGTGGTGCTACAGGCGCCTCAACAGCTGGCACTTCAGTAGCCCACAGTGCAACGGATACTAACGCCGCCAGTAGTGGTAGCGGTGGAGGCACAATTCCATGGGATAATAATGGAACTCTCCGCTCTGTTCATCCTGGCGATTGGTCAGCCATTGAGCAGTGCCTGAATTGGCAACCATCGCATCATCTATACTTTCAGCTCGGATGGGCATTTCTCTTTATCGCCTTTCTTGCCCCCCATGGTCCATTTGGTTCCCTCTGGATGCGTTCCATGCTCCTCATTGGCTGCATCATGATGGGCCTCTACGGTTATCTTGTCGAATGTACTCCAGATATTGTCGTCTGGTCTGGATTAGGCATCGGTATAAATTTCACCTATCTAATTGTGGTACTATGTCGATTGCGGCCTGTGCATTTTGAACAGGAGATTGAGGCGGTAAGTTTTTAAAATGTTTCAAACACCATTTAAGATAATCTATAGAGTGGTTAATTTTTAGTCAGTCGTGTCTTTTAGAAGCTACTACTAATTGCAATCAAACATATTTTAAAAATTTTAAATTTGTTAAACAAATGTTTGTTTTTGTTTGAGTGATTTTCCTCAATCTAAATATATAATTTCTTCTTCGTTTGTTGCAATTCTCAGTCGTTTTATAAGGACCTTTATATCTCTGCTGATTTTTGTATATCTTCTCTCAATATATATTTCAAAAAACAAAACTTTTGAAATCTTTCGCTTATTCTTCTAAGCCTTAGTATTTCTGTAGAAACCTTTCTAAATATATTTTTCTTATTTATTGTCCGTTAACTAATAGTTTTTTTTTTGGTTAGATATATGTATATTGTGGATATATTTTCGTGGGCCCATAATATTTTTAAAACTTCTTAATTTTATTTCTATTATAAAAAGTAAAATTTGGCATTCGCGGTCTCAACAGTTGTACAAATAAATACAATACAATAAAATTTAAATGCAGGTTTAACTGATTTTTTATGTCATAGCTTATTTTGTTTAAGCACTTTCACTGACTCCAATACTAAAATTCTTTTATTTGTGTCACAGTTTCTTTATTCGTACTTTTGAACACATCATCAACCAATATTATTTGAATTACACGAAAATTTTGCCTTTGGTATATAGAAAAAAGTTAGTTATAATACAACTATTAAAAAGAGGGAACGACCAAAGGCTGCAAAATATAAAATATTAATTCAATCTATCATCAACGGCTTCGTTTGAGAATTTTGAGATATTCTACAGAAACATTGCGCCTTATTTAGCAAGATATTGACCATTGAGCTCCAGAATATGCGTCCTACCCCTACTGTAACAAGTGACTGTAGAATTCTGATGATTTGGGCCTGTGGCTAGGGGATTCGAAAACATAGCTTTTAATCAAGAAACAATAATCAAACATATGCAGTAGCTGCTATTGAGGGATATATTTACTTCAAATCGTTAAAAGACTTCAGGGTTGCTCTTATCATTAAGTCTCGGTTGATCTGTAAGACTATTCACGCGATGAATCCGTCAACCCTTTAACTTTTGACATTAATTTTTCGGATTGAGTGCGGGTTTAAATTTTTTGATTATCCCCAATAGTTTAGCTTCTATATGGTATTCAAATTCCACTGTATCTTTGCATGGAAAAGGCTGTGAACCGCATGAAGTTTTGTTAAGGACTTTTTAGCTTAATAAGCTTTTGTTTTATCAATTAAAAACAGGACTTATAATTATTTATTCATATTATTTCAATAGTTGCTACAGTTAAATCAGCTGTTCTGAAATTAAAATTCCAAATGAGTTTTTAGAAATTAAAATAACTATCCCAATCCTAAAAGTATGCCACACTAATTGTAACACATATGTTGGCTGGCAAAAATTGCCCGAAGGGATGACTCCTCCAGTAGACTTAAATGTATGATAATACCAAAGTTAATTAGATTTTGTGTAAAGTCTGACAATAATAAGGCTATGCGTGTATTAATTATTTTCAAACTTCTAACAAAAAAAAGTAACTCCGTCAGGTAAAACAAAAAACAAAATCGGTTGAGAACTGCGATTATGCATTAGATGGCTAGACAAATCCCTGACACAAATTTCCTCACTTATCCAAATCTTTGGGTACTTATGTATATATTGAGGTTATAATCAAATCTCTCCATCTCTAGTATAAAAATAGAACAAGAAAATTTCATTTGTACACATTTAATTTGCTTTTATATTTATTATATATTATAGTTTTTTTTGTTTTTTTTGTTTTTTTTTTATTGTTTTTCACGTTTTGGTTTTTCATTTTATTTTTTTTCCTTTACTAAAATTATATGTATTTATTATATATGTGACAATGTGGATAAAAAAAAAATAATTAATCAGCACACAATTTTAAACTTTCGCTTATTACAAAATGACATAAATAATTTGTGTGGATTGATTTGCTTGCTTGCGTTGCAACCAAAAAAAAAGCACAATTAATTAAGCTAGGCTAAATAAATTATCGGCTACTTGATGAAATTATAAACTAAATGTTTTTGGGATGGGCGGGAAGGGAGTGTAACTGGGCTAATGGATTGGGTTAAATGCTAGGTAAAGGAAGCGGTGAGTCTATCACAGGTTTTTAAAGAAAAAGGATATAGTTTTCTGTTTGTTGCAATGGAGATGATGTTAAATACATATTTTAATAAATAATTTCATATGAAACGAATTGCATTTGCATTTGTTATTTAAAAATACATTTTTGTTGTGTGTGTGTGTGTGTGTGTTTTGTAACTTAGTTTTGCCATATAAATTCATTTTGCATAATATGAGAAAATATCAAATTACAATTATGTATGGAAGAAAGAAGAGAAAGACTTTTGCCGCTGTGGCGCTAACATTCTGGTGGGTGGGTTAATTGCTTGCATGGTTTGTGTCTTAGCTAAAATGTATTTTCGATGCCAGAAAATATAATTGCAGACATGTGGCTAGCATCACAGTCATATTGCCAATCGCTATTATCATATGTATACGCCTAAATCCCTTGTGTATTCGCTGATAGTGCGGACAATGGACCAAATCTCCTTGCACCAAAACGCCAATCTCCTGGCCACTACCAATGGCATCCTCGATTTTGTACTTTTCGTGCATCAGGAGAAGCATTGGTGGCACCAAATACAATCGCACTACCACCTCAATGAATGCGGTTAGTGCTAGAGTGCATACCTGTAAGCCAGCTGAAGTGGTCCACGTGGTCCAGAAATATTTTGCATAAATTATTAGCATAGAAATGCTAAGAATGGCATTAAGTGCAAAATATTTAGGAAACAGGATCTGCTGGCATTGGCCGAAAGTGTGACGCGGCAGCGAGAAGTACAATGAGAGTCCTGAAATAAAAAATTTCAATTTTATTTAGTTAAATAACCCAAATCTATCAAGTACGTGTACAACTTACCCGAAACAAAGGTCATCCAGATTTGTGCCCCAAAATGGGTTGCAAATGCCCCCAAATAGGCCAATGCGGCCAGTGTGGTGCCAGATGATGGCGGCGCTGTCATTGTTTTTGTCGTTGTTATCAGCTTGGGTTGGCCATCATCAAAATTCGAGGAAGGATTCTCGATGAGATCGGGTCCAACGGTTACTAGCACAAAACTTAATATACAAATGGCTATTAAATGTGCTGGTTGTGTGGTACGTGTCAGGATGCTAAAAATAATAATAAAGCAAAAACCAAAATAAATAAATAAACATCGCATAGGGAAATTCTGGTATTGTGTGTATTGTGATTTAGAGAAAAAGATATTATAATGTCATAATTATCTCATTATTTTTATTTTAGTCAACTTGGAATACAAAATGATAATTACAAAAGAAGATTAGAAAGAAATTCAAAGAAATTTAAACTTGAAAAACGGAAATTAAAGACAATCAGTACACGACGTGTTTAAAATTAATTCAAGAATAATTTACAAAGAAAAGACATGTAAAAACGAATAATTTTGAAAATGTTTTATAATTGAAATCGTTAAATATAAAGTGTTGCAAAATTACGACATATGTGTGTACATATACATACATACATATGTATGTACCGAGAAAATAATGAAAATTATAAATATCTTTGAATTTAGTGAAACTATTTTAAAATTTGTACTTTTTTTTTTTTTTTGTAGACCCAAGGTTCTCGTTAAACACAAATAAAGATCATTTGAAATAAAAGCACAAAGAACTCATAATTAATGAGGAATGATAGGATTGATGGTTCGACCAAACTCACAAAAATCAAATTTGATAACAATTGCATGAACACAAGAAATTGAATAATCTAATCTCCATTTTCGACGGAATCTTTTCTATAGGATCAATAGTCCGTTCCAAGTCCGACATGTACATCCGTACATACATACATACATACATACATATGTACATATGTATGTTTGGGTTAATCAAACTTCGCTTGTAATGCTGATTTGGAATATATTCGTACATACAATCATACTATAAGTGTGCAAGGTTTTCTTTTGCCTTGGAGAAATATTTATTTACCCATTTAAAAGGGTAAAACGAATATAAAATTTCATGATATCGAATGCATATTACTAAATGAATGGATTGTTGGCACGTGGCTGTCTGTCGCTTTCAGCTGATTAGATTTGTTTGCTAAGGCGAACTTTTGCCTACTAATCGGCTCAATTCAGAATACGTGCATAACTAACTCCATGAAATCTAGCTAAACAAGTCGAGTTTAAGCCAGGCCGAATCGTGTCGTTTTAGGTGAAGTCGTGTTTGCTTCGTTGCCTTGTTAAACCAGTGCGCCGACCGCGTATTGCACATTTTTACATATGTATTTGTGCGCATAGATGAAGTCTGCATGCAGCAAATTTTGCATACCCTTGCAAAAAGGGTATATTCATTATAACCCGTCGCTTATAATTCATAGAAAGAAGCAACTCCGACTCACGACGAGCTCTGTCTGGATCACTGTAAACAAGTTCCTCAGTTTTAAAGCTGTCGTGATGAAATTAGTTTTGTCATGACCGAAGTTAGTATAGCCTTCTGTGTAGTTTTGTTTCGTTTGTGGTGCAAGGTAGATTTTGTTTCTTTTTCTATTTTATTTTTTTTTTTTTTGCATTTTGTGTCGTCTGCGCCGGTGAATAGAGCGAAAAAGTGGCGTACGTGCAAAAACGCATGCAACCAATTTGTACAGTATTGTATACACCTTTCGCTATTTTCAAAATTGCTAATCTACATACATAATGTCGCAAATCATTTTGCAGTTTTAAAGCTAATTCAGTCAAAGGAAAAGCAACAATACAATTCAGCTGGTCGATAACAACAGCTGACAATGAGATGCGACCGACCGATAAAACAAGGTTCGGGAATCCACAAACGCAGCAAAGCAGTTTTTAAATTCTTTATTCTCTGACTCAGCAATGGTATTCAATGGTAAAAGCTTTTGTCCATGACGTAGCCAGTTAAGAAACTTTGGGGAATATGGGGAACCCTATTGACATTGCGTTTTATTAGCGTCATCATCATTGCGTTTGTTATGGACTTAGACTTTGGATTCTAATCTCCCATTTTACGACTACGAGTCATTTTGGTTTATATCGCAAAGTATTTTTAACGAAATTATTATAATTTTTTTTTTTTTAATTTAGTTATCAATATGAATCATGAAGGCTTTTTTTGAAAGGCAAGCCCCCTCATTTTTCCTATTTTTCTATGCTCTCTCACACCACTTATCTCGCTATAGCTCTAACTGTATCAGCTGTTTTTATAATGATTGAATTAGCCATGATCATGATACGTGTTAATCAATTATATATGTATGTACATACATATGTCTATGAAAACGTGATAAGTCTAACTGTGCCTTTTGATACTCTGTCACATGATGGAATTGTTTGGTGGAAAAAGTAATATCTACTCATTGAAAAAGCTCATCAATATCAATCTGATTGATTCATATTTGCTTATTATTTTAAAAGTATTTTAATTATCTTAAGGTTTTCTTTCGGTGTGTGTGTGTGTAAAAAAGTTAACATTAACATTTGTTGTGTACTTACGCGTATGGTCGACTATTTTGTAGTTGGAATATTAAATAATATAGGCGTTCGCCAAATCTTCGTGTCATTTGTGTACCAACGGCTAAAGCATCATCCATTGAGGGCTCCATGGAGCTAAGTTTACGCTGCTGTTGGATCTTTAAATCCAATTCCATGTTGCTGCTGTTGCTGCTGCTGCTGCTGCTGATGGTAGAATCGTTTGTCGCTGTAACAGCCAGTGGATTTGGTTCCATTTCCAACTGTTCCTGTTGTTGCATTTTGGAAAAACGTCCACAGAGTTTTGGAATTTTGATTATGTTGTTACTACTTTTACTGTTTCGTTTCTTTTCTTCTTCTGTTGCTGTAGTTGTTGCTGTTGCTGTTGTTAGTTTACTTGTTGAGGATAAATTTAAATTGTGATTCTCTGTGGTTGTTGCTGTTACAAGAAGGTTTTCTTCCAATTGCTGCCTGGAGGTTGTTTCCATGCCGCTATCATCGCTATCGCTAGTAGTGTCATTACAGCATATGCTTCCATCAATTTCCTCCATTTTCATGTTCTCCATTTTCTTCATATCATCCTCCTGTTGATGTTCAGGTTTCTTACAAAGATGCTGTTGCTTTTGCTGTTGTTTCTCCCGCTTTCGCATTGTGTATTTTACACTCTTGATAGCTTTCGATGGCATACCATAAGCTATGTACCGTTCAATTTGCTGTTCGCCACTTTCAATGCCCGAATTATGGCACATATTTGCATTGATTTTATTTTGTTTTATTGATTTATTAGAAATCTTTTTAAATTTTTTATTTTATTTTTTGTACGTCTTGTTTAGTCAACTGCACTATTTTTTTTTTGTTTGGCGGGGATATGTTTTGGTTAAGTTTTGGATTGTTCACGAAAAAAAAAAATAATTTTTAAATCTTTTAACTTTTGGGGGTTTATTGTTGGGTTATTTGGTTAAGGTTATTGGGGAGGTGATGGTGGTGTATGCCGGCCGACGACGTCCACGCGATGAGGTTTTGTGTGCGATTGAATGGCTAGCCAGCCGCGGAATAAGGTTTTATATACACATAGGTAGAGGCACTTGCCAATGCGTCACTGTGAGTGTGTGTGTGTGTCAGTTCTTGTGATTTAGTTCGGTAAACCGGGAGAGACGTTTTCTCTCATGCTCTTCCTCTCTCTCTCTCGTTTTCTTTCGCATTTCTGCTAGAGATCAATTTTTTTTTTTATTTTTTTGAATTCAGTTTAACCGTCTGATGTAAGCTGCTGGTGCACTTAATCTGGTGTAGCCACGCTAATAAAGAGAGGTGAGAAAAACGGATCTAGAGATTTTTTTGATTTGCTCTTAAATTGGTTGCCTCTTTTTTTTTATTTACAATTTATTTCAATTAGTTGCCTACCAACAGTTTAGGATTGCCGATGATGATGACAACCTATACGGGCTCCTTACATGCCATATAAAGAGATCTTTGGTGGGGCTTAATGAGCAACACATGTAGATAGTTGATTTTTATTTACATAAGTTTCAGACTGCGGATCTCTAATTTGTATGCTTGTACATTGTATTCCCCCAAATTCATTGTATTCCCAAATCCCCGAATGATCAATTCACCATCCAGTAAATTGTTACCGTGATTCACAAAAATTTTGGATGAGTCTTTGTTCTATAATTTCTAACCAGTTTAACTTAAAATCTGAACTAAATTT
Organism: Drosophila emarginata; assembly: GCA_037075365.1. Taxonomy (NCBI): domain Eukaryota; kingdom Metazoa; phylum Arthropoda; class Insecta; order Diptera; family Drosophilidae; genus Drosophila; species Drosophila emarginata. The sequence continues at coordinate 749,657 of JBAMCD010000174.1, forward strand.
ATTAAATGCAATTGTCAAAATAAAACAATATTACTATAGAATACTTTCCAAAAAGAGAAAAGTCAATGAAATTTAATTTGTATTTAATATTTTCATTATGTATGTATGCGAAAAGTTTGGTAAAAGTTTGGGACAAAGATGATCTACCTATGTATATAATAGACAAGTTTAGCATAAAACTAGCACATGTTTTAATTTCTTGCAATTAGATTAACATATAGCTTAGTATATTTACTTTACGATTTTAATGAAACATTGCATATCTGTCGACCTTTAATATAAACGACACGATATTTTTTGTTATTTCGTCAAACACTAATTTTATAAGAAGAGATCACCATGTGCAGACATATATCTTTATGATCTAGCTGGACATAGATTTAACCAATTTGTTATGATTATATTCCAAGATAACAAATTGGATGGCTCTAAAACTTTTTAACCTTACTCTTCCACAATATAATATCAATAACTTTGCCAATTGAGAATATTGTATTAATTTTTCTATGCGCAACTTTGATCTTGACAGTAACTGAGCTTACTGTGTAAGAACCTTTTTTTTTTTTTTGTTACTTTAGCCATCATTCGTATTTATGCACCAGGCTGATTGCAATCATTTAATTTGTTGCTTCATTCTCATTCAATAATTTTTCTGAGTTTTTGGTGCCGACGTCTGAAAAAAATTAACGAACGTGATTCAAATGCCAGAGAAGTTATCTGGATCTTTAATCGATTGCCTGTGCCAAATCGCTAATTATCTAATTGCGATGAGTTCCGTTCAAGCATTGTATACTATATGTACATACATATATAAACATATATATGTATATGTATATACGTACTATATATCCCTTTCTATAGCCCTCCCTTTTTTTCTTTTTTTTGTTTTTTGTATCGTAACGACAGTCGGTCATTTTTGGGATGGGGTTGTTTTCCATGCATACAAACGTTTCGATTATTTGGGTATGGACTGCTAAATATTTGAAGGCGCCATCATCATCACGTTGATCTTTTTGAATTGAATAAATATTTGCACAATCATCGTGGGTTTGTAATATTTTGGTTTTTCAAAGAACTGGCTACTTATCATTTTCTTTAAAAAAAAGAAAATGGCTCCACGCAGCGCCTTAAATACGTATTAGTGAAAGGGAAGGAGAAAGCAACAAAAAATTATGGTGCAATGATTGACCATGATTGCTAAATTTAATCTATTTATACATATAAAATGGTCACAGTAACGTCGGTTTGTTGTTCCGACATTTACTGAACTAATCAGTTTGTTGTGCTCTTTCTTTAATTTTTGCGAGCTCTCTTTGTGGCTGTCGGGGGGGCTGTCCGGTGACCGATTCATTGCAAAGGTCCAAAGATCTAATGTCACGGCTCGTATGTTTTTTTTTTTTATTTAAAATTCTACGTCATTAGGGCGGTTCTTACTTTGAGGTGGTGTACCTATTCGAAAAGGATAAACGTAATATGCAAAATCTTTATTTAAATGAATTGGTTTTCTCAAATTCCATAAAATATTTTTAGTTCATCTTACGATAGAATAAAATTCTCTTTTAAACTATGACACAAAACTTTTTATCAAATGGCGTTTCAACATTAATTATTAAACCCTTGCAGACGATGTAATAAAATTGTAAATGTGTTTTCGACTCCATAAAATATTCATTATCTTAATTGGCATTCGTCTTTCTATCTGTTTTTATTCAATTCCTCTTTTGAGCTATAAAACCTTGAGAAAGGAAATAATTCTAAAGGCATCTTTTCACAAAAAAAAAAAAAAAAACAGCTAATGTAATGGCATTAAAAAACTTTTTCTTTAAAGTAGATTAAAATATCTTTTATTCAAAAATTAACTAACTCAATAATCATATCTTAAAAGTAGCATGAAATTACAAAATATCTTGTTTATAAATATTAACACATCCAGAATCCATAACTAAAAAAATGTAAAATCAGGTGATTACATGGTCTTATGGTATCCTTGTTAATATGTTTAAGCCTTATCGATGTTTCTAAATAAGTACAATCCCAAAAACATTGGACTAAAATTTAATTAAATGTCATTTTAATGTAGAAATGTAAAAAAAAAAAAAAAAAAAAAATATGCTGTAGGCTCTCATTTCCGACTCTGCAATTTACATAGATATACATATATATTCTTGATTTGCAGGAAGAGTTGCATTGATATAGCCAAGTTCGTTTTTTTTTTCTACAGGAGATTAAAAAAATTGTTCATAGGAACAATCTATTGGAAATAAAAATTTTTTGTTTCTTAAGCTGTTGGTTTAAAATTTTTGATTTGCTTAATTTCAAAAAAATCATTTGACTATATTATGTGTTATGCTCTATAAGGAGCAATACTCAGATTTTAACTTATTCCCCTTATTCAAGTCAGTTTTGGATTTAAAGAAAAATAAGAAATTGACGAAGATAGAAATTTCAAGGGTGTAAAAATTAAAATTTAGACACATTCCCTTTTTTTTTTTAAAGTTTAATGAAAGTTTCAATTCGCAGTTTTACGTGTATGACAATCATTTTTGTATATCATTTTAAATCCTTTGCGATAAAAGTTCATCGTCTAATTGGAGATTAAAATAGTTAGAGCCATTAAGTTAATCAACACCAATCAATCATCCATCGACCAATGTTGAACTTCGTTCTAATGTGTTCAAGTGCTGATAGAGGTGAAGGAACGCTCGTGAAGGGAATTAAATGATTTTGTTTTTATGAAATTTAAAATTTGATTTTCTTAGTACAGGGTATATTTAAGTCGGCGCAACATTTTCTTTGGCTAAATTTTTTGTTTCGTATTATTCTTAGGTTTCTTTTCTTTCACCTGACGCGCAATACTCCAGTGTCCGTGATGTAATAAAGATATTGTATACTTTAATACTTTTGCGTCAAGACCAGTATGTCGTGTGCAGATGGCATTGATCCAATTCCATATTCATCTTGTGACAACCGAACAAAAATAGATCTATATAATCAACATTTCTACAATGTTGAGTTAAGCCGTCTCGTCACGTCAGACACCTATATACAGTATTACCAGCATGCTTTCGCCCAATCAATGTTTCAAAAAAAAAAAAATAACAAAATTTGTTTCTATTTAATTTTTTCTTTGACTACGTAAGCTCTTTTGAATGGCCACGTGAGTGTGGTCAAGCAATCAGTTCGTCTACCCAAAATCGGCAAACCTTCGCTGGTCTTATGAATCACATGAAAAAATTAGCATAGATTATTGATAAATCGACAGACAAACAGACAAGACCTACAATATTAACGAAATCAGTGTGAGCATTTGAAAACAGTTTCTTAAAGTATGTAATAAAAAAAAATAAAAGGAATTAGTCGTCGGATCTAAACCTGATGAAATGGGTTAATTGGGGAACCAATTAATTAATAGTCTCATCCTAATACAATTTGCATGTCAACTACCCATTTTCCTAATCCAAAGGAAGTAACTGATAATCAATTATTGGAAACTATTTGCCAATCGCGTTTATCGTGGATAGCTTTCTATACCCTTGTAATAATATTCCAATTTATTAATTTAGGTCAGAATGCGCTGATGAAAAGTATTAAGAGTATATAAACCTTATATATATATACTCTATTTATATCAAATAGTTCTAGAATGCAGTTCTATATCAATAACTTTGTTGTTTTCGATGCCATCATAAATTGTTAATTCATAGAGTATAATATACTTCAACTATTTTATATTTATACATTTGCATATCATAATTATGTAAAGCTCTTTAATCTGTTATATATATTGTCGAGATATTGTCCAGATAAATGAAAGAAAACCAATGAAGAATGTTTTAAAGATTGCGAGAGAAATCTGCTTCTGTTATCAATCATCTACAGAATCAAAGTGAATGTTTACCAACGCAATGTAAACTCATACGAGTAGTTGCTTTCTTCTATTGTTAAAAGTGATAACTAGAAGCGGGTCGTGTGCACTACTTATAATATATGTACATATACATACATATATATACATATATATATATATATATGTGTATCTGTAAGACTAGAACAAAACAACAAACTCAAGTGCCTTAAGCTTGTCTGGAAACTTGTTGCCTTGTTGCTGCCGCCTCTTTTGGTGCCGTTTTAGTGCAATCATTCTCTTTGACTTATCAGCTGGTACCGGCAGCGGCGAAAGACAAGAGAGACAAGAAGCAAAGGGAAAATTACAGGTTCAATGGCTCTTGGCACAGTTGAGCAAAGGCAGATACATACATAAGTATGTGTATATGTATGTATGTACATAAAGGCATCCACAGATACAAACACATACAAACCTATTCACCGCTAATATCTATTTATTTATACAGCTTCCTTATAGAATTTTGATTCCATTTCCGTTGCATAACAGTTCCTTGAAAATATCAATAAAATTTTTGAATTTGGAGAAAGAGAATTTAATATCGTGCGGATAATTGAATATTTAATTATACATAATACACTAACATACATTATAATATAGCACAAGGTATAATAAAATTATTCAAATATTGGCAATGCAAAGATAAAAATCTTATATCCCGAGTTTTATCTGGGTAACTAATAAAAATAAAACGAAAGGACAAACAGACAACGGACAAAACCAGATGATTCGGCTATTTTAAGTACACATATGTACATATATAAATAGGAATAATTAATGGAGTTTAACTATTAAAGTGCATTTATTTGGGTTAGGATACATCTAAGTAGACGCTACTTTTTTTTCTTTATATTTTTACCTTTGGTCAAAAAATTAATTAGTATTTTCTTCGAACACGTATTCAAAAAAAATGTGACTAAATAGGACACACGTGCACATATATATATATATGTACATATATATATATATAAATGTGAGTACATTATATAAATATACAAGTACATTTTACTTGTACTTATTATATGGCCATTGGTAAAAGTAAAGAAAAATAAATGATTTTCTCTATTCTCCTCAATCCCGATGAATTTTAAATAAAAAAAGTTTTTTTTTGATTGGTGACACAGAAGTAAGATAAATTCAAAAAGTTTTTTATAAGCCAATAAAACAATCTAGTAACAATTCTTGTAAGAGAATAGGGAAATATAAGAAGTAATTCCAGTTTAGAAATTTAGGAAAGAAATTTACATTTACCTTTTAATCTACTTTATAAATCGTTTGTCCAATTTGAATTTCTTTCTTCTTTTTAAATACAAAAATGTTATTGTTTTGTTTTTTATCTAAAAATTCAATAATAATTAAGATTCACTAATAAAAAATCCTTTGTCCTTGATTCACTTTCAAATGACTTTTGGCAACCTTTTGCCGCAACTTGGAATTTTCTGATTCCTTCAAAATGATCTTAAACTTATGAAAGAATAAGAATAATTAATTAATTTTTGTCTCTTTTTGTCGTGGTCTAATTCTACTTTTAAAAAGAAAATCGATTTATGTAAGTATGTATGTGTGTACATATGTATGTATGTTGCAATTCAGAACTTCGTCGAAAATAAATTCATCGGACATTCAAAGATACACTCCTTATTTTCATGAACACATCTGTTTAGACATATGCGCGTAGGTGCATATGTAAACATAAATTCAATATTTTAGCAATTCAATAATAAAATTATTCCACTTGGGCTTTAATTACATTGTTAATTGTTAAAGATTTTATATTCTATTTAAAGAAAATTGCCTTGATATCTGCGATAGTTGAAAAGGGTATACAAATGTTGACATAGTCTACTATTTTTATACAAATTGGTCCGTGGCCGATTTAATGTCGCGGTAGTTTTAAAAAAAAAATTATGGAATTTTCGCTTTCATTGATTTAAATTTGCAAATTGCGAAAAATGTTGATGTTTCCCACAAAACAAGGAGGAATGAACGACGGTAGCAACAGTATCAGCTAATCTCTACCCATACAGAGACAGATTACAGATGCATTTCAGTCCAGGGAATGGATGGTTGGAACGCATCTTTCTTTGTCATTTCGTTTCGTTTCGTTCCGTTTTGATTTTGATTGAGTATATGAAGTCAGTTGGTTGAGCCGGTCTCCCCTTTGAATTTTGAATACCCTTTACGCTATGTACATATGTCTCTATATTAAAGTTGTCAATCTATGTATGTATATATAAACAGGTACACGACCTTATAAATTTTCAATCAATCCGATTATTAAATCTCTTTTAGAAACTGATTCAAAATAGCAAAGAAACTTTCTATACAAAGTTCATACAAATGCTGATAAGAAAGCACGCGTATTCAGCTGTGACATGTGAAACGAATTAAATTTTAAATTGATGAGAATTTTTTTTTGGGGGTGTGTTAATGAAATTTATGAAATTCAATTTGCGCCCGCTATTCTCCTAGGGTATATCAAAGTCGGCACAATAATTTGCTTGCGGAATTTGTTTCTGTTTGTTTGCGTTACTGCGTTGTGGCGTACGTGACGTTGGCATCTATGGTGATGTCCGCCAGCGACAACAATTATACGTAAACAAACATTTATTTTTATGCGTACAAACATACATACATATGTACATACATATGTACATATACATATATATATAGATACAAATATTCATTCATACATAAATACTTAAAATCATAAATACATTAAAAGATTAATACATGCATAAATACATTAATTCATACATAAATATATAAAAACATACAGATAGATATATATGTACATATATATATATATATGTACATCCGTATATATTGGCTCATAAATACGATATGATACTGTTGCCTTGACGGCATTTGACGACTGTGGCAAATCGAATCGTGAGCCGCATGCGGCAACAAGTAAGCCAGTCAAGTGGCCAACAAATCGGCGCAGATTACAATTTGTTGGAGAAAATATATATGTATGTATATACCCTGTTGCCATATGATAAATTGATACATTAATGCCGCCAAAATGTATGCTCGAAACAGATAAAAGAATTTCCGATTCCATTAAGTATATGTATGTATATATACATAAATCAGGATTCCCCCAATTCCCCAAAGGATTCATGCCGCCAAAATGTCTGCTCCAAACAGAAGAAATAATTTTCGATTCGATTATATACATATATATATATAAATCAGGATTCCCCCTTTTACATATAAACAATTCCATTAATTTGCAAAATTTCAATATGTAATATAGGATTCAAAAACGAACAAATATATTTAAAAAAAAAAAGTGCCATAAAATCGGTTTCTGATGGCTATTAAATTAGTTTGTGAAGTTTTATTCTCTAACCTTTTTGACAAGGGGTATGACCGATTCGTTGCTCCAACTCCACTTACATCATACGTTTATTTATTCATTTATATATTTACATGTATGTATGTATATAATTATATGTATGTACATATATGTTCATGCACATATTCTTCTGAAAACAGAAAGAAACCAACAAATTAAACATGAAATAAAAACTGAGAATTATCTAAGTTGGCATCGAATACCGCAGACCCTTAAAATTTTCAAAAAACAATTTTGAAAATTTAATATCTTTTATGATAATTGCTTGGCAATCATTGAATAATTAAATACAACTGCATCGTAATGAATTTCAATTAAAGTCAATTAAATCAATTTTAGTTCATAGTTATCTTTCCTTTTATCTATATGTTTGATTAAAATTTTGTATTATTTCATTGATGTTACCAATTTTATATACTACAGTCATAGTAAGGGTATGGACAACTGTTGCCGGGGGGTTTCATACTGCAATATGATCGTACTGCCCTCAAAAAATAGAGAGAGAGCTGATTTGTTGTTGTTGTTGTTTTTTGCTTGTTGTGTCAGCAAAAAATATATATATATAATTTCTGCTTAGCAACAATATGATAGGAAACACAAAATGAACAGAATGAATGAAACCAAACCAAAAGAATATTTCACATGTGAGAAAATGATGGCTAGAATCTAGTGGGGCTGGCCTTTTAAATATCAAATTTAATTTAATATAAATCTCATACGGTTAGTCGATCGGTTGCAGCACCCCGCCCACACACACACACACACACACTCTTAAATGAGTGTTTACTTCTGCAGGTTTTATTTATTTATTTTTTGTTTATGTGCTTAACGATTTAACATTACGAAAAGTGCTATACAAATATGGCATTGTCACACACTTTTATTACAAAATATTTATATAGAATAGTAGTCTAGTTGGCAACAAAAAACATCTCATGATCTAGCAAATGCGTAAAAAGTTATATTCAAGTTGTATATATGTATGTATGTATGGAACAGGAAGAAGGTTCGATCGCATAATATTTATACTATGTGTATTATACATATATTCTTCATATGGATAAGCAGTCGATTGAGACATGTCCATCTATCCGTATTAGGTTTGATATCTACACTCTTTTGGCTTAAATGCTAAATAATTCTTTTTTGTAAACACTTTGAGTCAAATATTTGTTTTTAAACCAAAAACAAAAATGAAAACATATTCATTTTTGTTTTTTTGCTAAAAGTTAAAAAAGCATGGCGAATTAAGTTTATATAGCCATGTCTGTCTTGAATAATGTTTTAAAGCTATTGTGGAAATTGTTTTCACAAAGTTCTCATATTTCTTTAGTTATAATTATTTATCAAGAATTTTTAAGAATTTCCGTTATGCTTTTCTTCAGTTTATAACATACATTTTTGCGACTTTAATATACCCTTTTTATATAGGCATTTTATATTGAGGGTGGTATAGAGGGTATATTATAGTCGGCGCTCCGACTTAACCTAAGCATTGATTTGTTTTTGTACAGGTATATATAGCCCTGTTCCAGCCTCTACATGTGACGCGTCATCAGTTCAAAAAAGTGTTAAACTGTATGAAGGTTATACGGACCCTTAAATACCAGGAAGTTTATGCACAGGAGAAGGTCACTAAGGTGGATAGCCTGTCGTTGGTATTAAGTGGCAAGTAAGTGAACATTTTTATATTAAATGATGTATTTAATTGTGAATATATATCGAACTATAAATTTTTTATTAACATAGATTGGTTGTCTCCCAACATCAACGGGCCTTACACATTGTATTTCCACATCAGTTCCTAGACTCGCCGGAATGGTTTGGCGTCTCAACCGATGACTACTTCCAGGTTTTATATATACCTAACAATTAAATGTTTATCAATCTCTAAATCGTAATCTTTATATAGGTGTCAATTATGGCAATGGAGGATTCCCGTGTACTTATTTGGCATCGCGATAAGCTGAAGCTGTCAATTATGACTGAACCCTTTTTGCAAACTGTTTTTGATCATATTTTAGGCAGAGATGTGGTCAAGAAACTAATGCAGGTGACACAGGTAAGCATACATACATACATATTTGTTTTGTTTCTATTAAATAATGCTGCATATATCAAAATGTGATAATTTGCTAATCGCTATAGCTGATCCTAAGATTTAAAATTCCATTTTCTATCGATTTTTTCTATGGTAGCTACATATATAGGATATAGTCGTAGGATCGATCTGGTTGAAATGTTTTAGAAAGTACATACAGACGAATATGAATAAATCGTCTCGGCTATTGATGCTACATTATTTCATATCTATCTGATAAATCGTTCTATAACTTCCATGGAAATTGAATCAATCTCGTGCCAAATCTTTCTTGCAAATCTAAGTTCAAACTGGTATCGTTCAGATACTAGATATAGATTCGAATTAGCAAATACAACATCAATAGCTTGAGAAATTTGTTTATTATAAAAATTTTTATTGGACCGATTTGATTGATTTGATTTCAATAGAGAAATTTCAATATATACCAAAATTGATGACAATCGCTTTTCAAGCGACCAAGTTTGATATTGTTGACCGATCGTTATTGTAGAAACTTTATGATATAGTCAACCGATTCTAATAAAAGTTGGTGGATCGATTCGACATTCGATTGAAAAACAAGAAATTTATTGATATTAAACCCTATTCTCGACCTATATTTCCTATGGAAGCTATATAATACATGTAGTCATCCGATCGGGATAATTCCAAAATATAGAATGCCTGCAGAAAAATTTCAAACAGGCGGACTTGCTGACAGGGTTAAATGAAGTCAACTCATTAACAAAATTAATATACCCCTTTGTCAAGGGTAGAAAAATAGATGCATCGATCGACGATCCGATTTTTCATATAGGACAACTTTCGAGAGAACAGAGAGAGAGAGAGAGAGCTATTTTGATGCAATTGTCGCCGTGTAAAACAAAATGTGAATCGAGAGAATTATTAAAGTGCCGACTTTGTGTATACCCTGTGCCAAGTAGATGCACTTCATAAAGAGAAAAACGCTCTAAGCTCGAGCATGTTATCTCGCTCACTCTTAACAGACAATGTTGCTCTCGGCGGAAATAGATATATCTCCAATAATTTGAACAATCAGGCTGGTTTCTTCTGCCTGTTACATACATACAATTTAGCGACTTTAATATACCCTTTTACCCTTTGGGTACAAGGTATAATAAATCAATATCGGTGTCTATTATTGTGCTATTGTACAGATAAGACCAATCCAGTTGTAAAAAATTATCTCAACAAGTCGAACAAAGTTAACCTTACGAAAACAATATGTTATTATTTTTATAAACTGGTGAAATATAGAAACAAATGTTGAAAGTGGAAAAGTTTTGTGTTGTTTTTTGTTTAGATAAACAATCCTAATCCCATGAATCTTAAGTGGGGCAATTAAACGAGAAGGGTAAAGAGTGAAACATTGGCAACAACAATGTCAGGATTCAAGGACATGAGTAAAGATTATATTGATGAAATAAGAATGAAAAGATATAAAGATATAATCTAGAATCATTAACTCATAATACAGTTTGATGAACCGATCGTTGCTTTCGGGTTTAGTTAACCGATTTTAATGAAATTTCATAGAGTTGTTAAACTGAATACCAAACATACTTTTTCTTTTTGGTGATAATTGTTTAAGGATTTAACATATTTTTGATACATAGGAGCTGTAGATCTGGCAAAACTTATGCTATTTATATATATATATATATTTATATATAGTTTATTTAGTTTAAAATGCTTCCTTTTATGCATTATAAACTTGTAACCAAAATGAAGATACATCATTAGGAAATGTTTGAGAGACTCCATTGATAAATGATTGTTTCAAAAAATACTTTTAGTATAAGATCGGTAAATAAACCCAATTATTTCTGATGGCTAATGACTATGATTATATATATACATACATATATGGTACATTCACATTGTTTCCATCTTATTTCTTTCAAAATGAATATACATTTTTTCCAAGGGTATAAATAGAGTTTTCAAAAGTTATTCAATATTTCCACTGATCCTATAGGTGAGCGAATCGATAGCCAGTAATGGATTTTTACCTTCTGGCGGTTATGCTGAGGATGCCGAAGATAAGCCTATGCTGATACTAAAAAAAAACATGGATGTAGGCCATGGTCTGACGGCGTTGATTAATCGCCAACTGCAGGGTGAGTACTTTTATTCGCATCTCCATTAATTCACACTCTACCTCTTTCCCTATCTCTTCATGTTTATCCATTCATATATGTTCTCTGTCTGTAAAGAATAAAATATCTTTGTTTGTGTGGCCATACCAAAGTCAGAGTTCCATTTCGTATTCTCCTTTACTCTTCCTCACACTCTTATCTCTGCGTCTGTGTCTTGCATTCTTCCTGCACGAGCCTTTTGCCTTAAGTGTGCTTTTTGCATGGCTAAACTAACTAAAAACTAATCTCAAACTGATAAAAGTGGTTATTAAATATTAAAACTAGAAATCCGGTTTAACTTTGGCCATTCCAAAGATTCTATACTCTTGCAAATTTTCGTAGGTATTAAAGTTTAAAGAAAATATATATAATACTTTTATTACCTTTGTATGCAAACTATTTAATATCGTTCGTTGATTAAATTAAACAAAACTTTTTAATTCGATCCCTGCAATGGAAACTATTTTATGAAGTAGTCCGATTTGATTGAGTCCGATATAAGCAGCAAAGTAAAATAAAATTCTATGAAAACTATTTAAAATTGGAGATTTTGCAATGGTATAAAAACAATTTACATATTAGATTGTTTTGTTATTTATTTTTATTTATTTATTTGTTCTTGCTGTTTTTGCTTTTCTTGTTTCTTGTTTTACACCTACTTACAATCCAATTTTAGAAGAGCATGTTCCTTTACTTGGTCGCACGTATAAACAACTCCACCAACAAGAGTGCAACCTGAATGAAGCGCACTTATAATGAATCGTAAGAAGATATCCGCCAGACCAACCGACCGCCTGCCTGACCGTTCGCTCAACTTGCTATAATTGAAACAACAACAGCAAAAACTGTGTACCACACACCAAACAGGCTCACATTCTGTACACACAAAAGAGGAGAAGATCCGATCCATTCATATAATCATCGATCAATCAACCTACCACCCCCCCCCATTCGCATCATCATGATCTGTAATCAGCAACAGCAATATCATCTGGCACAATTTATTCTTAGTAATCAAATCACGAAACTGCATTTCCTAATCATCTGTCACCTGCTCTTATGCTCCCAACAATTTGATCAAATATTTGTTTACAGCTATATAGTCACCCGATTCAAGTATAAAATGCATAATATCGTTTCTGTTAAAGCTATAAAATAATAGTAATTCGATTGTGTCAAATGTACAATATACAACGATAAGAAATTTAATATACCCATTTTCATCCAATTAGGATGTATGTATGTATGTATATATTAATCTCAATGTTTTGAGGTATTCTAATTACACATTTAAAGGAAGTAGAAATATATATATTTTCCCAAAGGCCTTCCAAAAAGCATAGTTATCACATTATAAAATACTTAATCACAACCCCGAATTTTCTAGCTTTGATTTTTGAACGAAAGTGAACTGCTTCAACTGATTCTTGGACTCTGTTGTGTGTGTGTGTGTGTGTGTGTGTGTGTGTGTGTGTGTGTGTGTGTGTTATCGAAAGTCAAAAACTGATTAAACATAATGCCAATAAATGTTTCGAGGCATAATTTATTCATCCGCTTGTTTTGTAAATTTATCTAACAATTTCTGTCCGATAATTTCTTCTTCATTATCGAAAGTGCGCAATGTTTAGCTCAAGTTAATTCAATTTTTATTAAATTTCCAACATCGACGATGCGCTGAGTGGCCTAATTATTTTTCAATTTAATTAGGATAATTGTATTAGTTTTTTTTTTTATTTTGAAACCGAAAATGAAATGTACGCTGCCGATTCTCAATTTTATCGCATTTTGAAATCTTGCTAAAAGTTGCACTTTATCGCCTATGGCAACACAAACACAGGTTTGCACAGCTTCTTGAGACTCGTTTCTCATTTTTATTTGTAGATCCGCACAATGAATAATGACTAGAAAGCCAAGTTAACTTCATCCGTGCCGACGTGTAATACTGGAAAACAACCAAATTTATTTAAAATAAAAACAGATTTTATTTAACTTGCTCGTAAAAAAAACTAATTTTGATCAGATTTCTGAAATTCATTAAAAGCATAGAAAACTCTCAAATATCAAGTTTAGTGCCAAAAGCTTAAGAATAATAAAAAAAAGAAAATGTTCACTAACTAAGAACGTTTTTTGGCAACTATATTAAATAGTTAACAGATTTTGTTAAAACTTGGCACGATCGTTCAGAACTTTCAAATACTACGACAATAGTTAGAGAAATGATTGAATTACTGATGTAAAATTGTTTAATTAATTGATGTAATGAACAACATAGAATATTCAGTGATATGTGGATGGTTTTTTACTAATATTACCTTGTGCTAGTTAATAATTATGTAACCCAGTTCTAATAGATATAAAGTATACATTTGAGAAGAAGTAAATTGCTAGTAAAATTTTATTAAAATTTTTACATTTCGATTTATTTTCGAGGATCACGAGATACGATGTTCAAAATGTCATTGTAATAGTAAAATTATATTAATAAACTTTCTCCATTAGTGTATATAATAATACCACATAGTAAACAAAAAATTCCAAATCCTATCTGAGGTAACATTTGTTTCCTTGTAATAAGGTCAAATAAACTTAATCTTACTTTCAAATTTTTAAAAATCTTAATTACATTGACAATTAGTATTGTTTGCTTTTTTTTTTGAATAGATGGTATGGTAATTTTTTAAATTTAATTTTTTAATTAATGTAATTTTTTTTACTCAGTCAAAAGTATTAAAACTCTTTATTCAGTGCAATTTTTATTCGATTTCAAACGAATTAGAAATCATATTTTAGCTGTAAGGGCAAATCTTTGATTAGCTCCAGAATAACAAGAAACAACGCCTAGTGGAAGACGATTGAATACGATAAATATCACAGAAATGTAGATTTAATTAGGTATATGATTTAGCGATAAATTAAGAAAGTTGAACAACGCTTTCGAAGCTGATCGTATATACATCATTGATCCACGGTACTTCAGGTTATCACAGTGTTTGATCATGCTTATATTATTTGAGTTGAGCTTGCGAGATCTATTGGTTAAGTTGAGGAGAGGAGCCAGTGTCCATTTGTTGAACACGCTATAAAAATGTATCAGATGGGGCGTCATTCATCTCACGCGATGATAAACAACCCATGGCATATCTGTGCGTAATATAGTGTAAAGGAAAGTAATATTGATTGTAACATTCCTGACCTGTCGCAGAAGACTGTGGAATGGCAGGATCAGAATTTCATCACAACTGTTCGCTAAGTTAAGTCCTAGATGATCGTATGTCGTCATGCGGACACATCGGTTTGGCAATTGACATTGGTTCAAAAATGGTAAAGTATGGTGAGATTTCGATTGTCATCATAACGTTTATATATTCAAAACTGGAGAACTGTCTTTTCGAAATAAAAAAAATGTTTGCGTTCTCAAAATACATAGGAATACTCTCAAAAATGGTTGTGCAAAAGGAATTCAATGGAAAAGCGGCAAACACGACGACTCTAGTCGCAGTTGCGCCTCATCAAAACAATTAAAGGGAGTTAAAGGTGTTTACACCTTTAAAGCTAAAACCACTAAGCATTACACGAATTCGATTATTTATATCAGTGTTGCATTGTAAAAACCTTGCATTTATATTCAAGATTGAGGCAAGATTGAGCCACATTCATTGCAATTGCGTCTATAAAACCAACATCAGTTGAAACATCGCGAAAACTGTCTACTAGTCCACATTGGTACAATATCCCTCCAGCAGTAATTAGATTGTCTATGTAATGTTCAACCATCTAAAATCATTATATCTCGAAACAAGCACTAGTGAGGATTCAGGCTGTGAACGACTTCAAGGAGAGACATAATTATCAATGGGTATAAACGCAAGATCAACGGGTTAAACATTATGTAGGATACTATTGTCCAATACTATAGATATTACAATATATATGGATTTGGATATGAGAATACTTGTACCAGGCTCGGCAATACCATCATCACGAGAAACAAATAGGCCTTTGAGAAACATAATATTAGCGTCACTTGATTTAAATTTCGCTTGATTTAAAATAAAGAAAACAGAGCATGTCTCGGGAGCAAACATATCGACACTTGGTTGAAATATCTCAGAGTATGGCATTTTTAGTTGCTTAGTTTGGGTATTCATTCGTTTTCCACCATGCTTATAAAGAACATATCCATTTCCTATTGCGATCGTAAATGATCACCCAAAGGGTCATTTGTAAAAGTACAACAACTAACACGCTCTTCAACACATTCTTCGGCGATATTTGAATTTACAATATTGGATGTGCTAGTTCGAGTTACTTATCGTTACTACGTTTGATACAACTTTTTCGCGCAATTGTTGAATCAGTTCAGAATCGGTTCAGGATTGGCAATATTATTTTCATGATTAGTAGCATTATTATTGATATTATTATTATTACTAATAATATTATCAACCTTATTATTATCGTTATTATTCATATTGTGATTAATTTTATTATTGTCGTTGTTGCTATTGTCAATTTAAATGGATTGAAATATGACAAATAGTCGCTCCTATCACTATTGGTAGAATGCGTCTAAATAATATGCAAACAAGAATAATATTTTGGTTAAAATAACTTTCAACATTAACATAAAGAGTGCATAAACTGGGGAAGGAAAGGATTAAATGATGAGCAAAATGAAATAAGCAAAAATTTATTGAAAAATGGTTTCTATTGAAATATAAAAATTATGATAAAAAGGCGCATTGGTTAGTTATCATAATCGCATCAGTAAATTCGTTTGTTGTTGAAACTTGTATTTTTTTCTGTTTCAAAGATTTTTCTTTGAAATATATGTTTATTTTTCATTTCAACAAATTTCGTGACCAATCATGTATTTAAGTAGCTTTTTTATAATATGATGATCAGTGAAAAAAGAAATGTGTATAAGTAACAATACTCATACAATTGAAAAAGCAAACCTTTCTTTAAAGGTTAAATTTCTCTCAAGCATCTGTTTAAGTTAAGGCTCCTCCATTTGGTTCTGCTGTTTTGAAAACTTAAGATATTGGCCTTAATTATATATTCTTTAGTTAATACAATAGTTTTAGTCAAATTTTTGTTTTTGTTATCTTAATCGCATTTATCTGATACACAATCTATTATTTATAATAATTCTTTAATCCGCTAATTGTTTTGCTAATCAATTATATTAACAACAAAAGAAAGCGACAGAGATCAATTAGACGTTAAGTAATAAATAAAAATTTATCTTCCATAGTCGTCGCTCATATAATATAGCCTAAGATTGCCAATTTGTATATGTGTAATATGTACTATATATATATATATATATATAACCCAGATGATATGTGGAGTCAATGTAAATTGTAAACAAGCCAAAAAGAAAAAGAAATTAAATGAACAATAATCTCTAATTTAATAGTGTTGATAGAATTGATGATGTTTTCTTTTATGTCTTATGTCTGATCTGCGCCAACTGGGTCTATGGATGATGGGGGGGGGGGGGGGGGGGTTATTTTTATATCTTTTACCCATAGGATTAGGAGGGCATATAAAATACGACATATATATTAACAGACGGTTTGATGTCTATATGAAAACCTGAATTTCGGATATAAGATTGAAAGAAATGTGGTGCATTCAAAATTTGTATAAATTCAAAGTTGGACCTTTACTCGTTACAGGGTATGCTCAAGTCGACGCAACGACTTCTTTACACCATTTAGTGGTTCTTGTCTCGACTAATGTTCATGCTCTTCATGCTACGCACGCAGCCCGCGTAGCCGCTGTCCTGTTTTGGCATCATTAACATTATTTTTGCGCAAATGGCATTGATTTGTTTTTTATTTTAATTTACAATTAATATGATAAACATATTTGGCTGCTTAGCAAAATATTTTTCTATTTAATTCAATAATATACATAGCTGTTGTTGTCAGTTGCAATCGGCAAATAGAGAAAGATATAGAAATTGACAGCGAGAGAGAGAGAGAGTAGTGGAATCAGAAAAATAAGTACGCACATGGGCGTAGTACGATATTATTTAAGGGAAGTGTTTAGAAAAAATGTCCGTGATATTTTTGACTTTTGTAATCGATTGTTTTTGCCAGACATTATAATAATTAATTTGACTCGTTTCTTGCTTTCATCTATGAATTTTTTTTATTCTTCACTGCCCCGCCCTAGGCCCTGGTCTACTGTGGCTCTAGATTAAATTCGCCACTGATCAAATATATGACCTTTAAGATCATGGTGTTCACTATAATCAGAATATAGGATTGGAAATGCTCATTTCTAACTGGAATATAATAATTAGCAACTTTATAAAATACTTTAGATGGCTATTTGGAATATTTGCTCTATTAACTGTTTTCGTATGTAAATTACGAAAAGTTAACATGTTTATAGTTCAGCTATTAAACTTTTTAAGGTTTGTTCACCACTCAGGTGATTTTAATGACCGTAAAATTTGTTTTGTTTTTACAAGCCTAGCACAAGTCGTTAATTGATTACGCCGTCCGGCATGGCATAATTAGTTTAAGATTAAACACTGTATTTTTAGACATAAAAATATTTTAGAAAACATAAATATTCTGAACTAAATAAGAGATAAAAGTACCATGCCCAAAAAAATAACGTATTTTTTGAATATAATGTAGCTCCATATTTTTATCAGTCGATGCATTTAGCTAAGCATCTAAAGGCCAACGCAGGCTTTGATTTAAATAGATTTGATTTTAACTATTAGTACGGTCATTAGACATTAAATCCTCTAACCAAATATGTGCCCCATAGACTTTAAGACTTCGTCCAACCAAATATTATTTAAATAAAATCAATTCACATTTTGAATTCAACAAATGAAGATCGGGTTATAATTTCTCTTCTCCCAGGAAGACCTATTCAGCTGCCGTTTTAGAATTTATAAAACAAAGTCAAAAAATAATTCTATTTTAAACCTTAAGTTGAATCTGTTTTTTAAACTTTTAAAAGGAACCAAAAATTAATAAAACTAGAAGGATAAGCTAAAACTGACTTTTTAACAATTTTATATAATTTTACAGAATCATACGAAAGTATATAAAACTAGTCAAATCTAAATTTTATGTTCGTAGTATTCTCTTTTCCAACTTTGGGGAAATTGATGGCATTCGAACACGGTTTTCTGGTTTCTATTTATTAATTTCGAATCCATATAGGTTTTGCCCTCGAATATAAGATTTCTGATGCATTCTTATCTCAAGGCAAGTGTCCTTACCCTGGCCCATTGCACTTTAATGGATTTAATATCAGAAACAACTTCTTAGATAAAATGTGCGTTTTATGCGATAAAATAGTTTTTACTAGTATTAATTTGCTTGCCGAAAATTTGGGATTTAAACTTAAAAAAATAACAAAAAGGTTAAATCATTATCATATCATAACGGTACTCAGCAGTGTTAGTCAGATCAGATTATTGCATGGCAAATTATGACAAAAAGTGTTGGCCGGTGAATGCTCATTACAATTTTTTTTTTTGCTCGTAACTGTATACGATATAGTCAACTAATTCTGAACATATTTATCAGTGTCATTATTATATGTACCAAACTGATAATTAGTAAACTGACAATGTCATAAAACAAAGTTATTAATCTAAAACTGTATTTTTGATTGATCGTTTTTTAGGCAGATATAAAATATAATGGTCCGATCTTACATATGTAAGGTATATAACCTTGTTTATTATAATATTTGAGCCAAATATGACTATATATGTATAATAAGATTAAATTTGACAACTTCTGGACTTCAGGCAACTATAGAAGACTCCAACTTTGACGACTTTAACTTTATTTATTCCACTGTCTGACTTATTGTTTTTCAATCGCCCGTACTTGTGATGCCACCTCGATCGTCTTTTAGTGTGACCCTCTTTTATGTGTAAAATTTTAATTAGGATAGCTTAAAAACTGATTTATTTAGCTATTAATACTGATGATAAGGTTCTTTACTCTTTTCTGACTAAAATTTATATATAGTTTTGGATTTATTTATATATATTGGATTTAAAAACTCAGGTTATGTGCTACGAATAATATTTCAAAACTAGTGGGAATTTGTAGAAATTTTGCGAGGATGTAATTTCATAAAAAGTGTTTGGCTAAACTCAACTTATATTTTTCCTCATATGTTGTTTATTAAAAATTGTTTTTTTTTTTTTGTTTTTGGAAGCGAACTAAGATTGCTATATATTCGAAAGTGGGAAAATATGTTCGAAGGATCTATTTCAATATACAAAAATGTCGAAAATCAAATGTAATTATCTTATGTACATATGTGACTTATCTGATGAAGGAATTGGCTTAGAACTGCAATTTATTTTCAAATTATTTATTTTTTAAGCGATTGCGCTTACTCCTGCAAATTTATAAAATCTAGCTTAGCGCCTAGTTAGAAGCTTAATCATTCTACATACATATGAATTCAGCTTAATGTACATTTGTTTTTTTTTTTTTTATATACAAAACTATACTTATAGAAATGGCTTAAATAAGTGAGCTTTTTAAATTAATATGTCTGCGACTTGTGCAAATGTAAATCGCATGTCACTTAGGCGACTAAAAATATAAACGAAATGAATTTTAAATGTTTGTTTCCAAACTTATCTACCTCCATCCGCAAACATATTATGTATAGATATTACATTCTCAAATGATTCCAAGAAATGGATGTCCCGCCATATCACTCTGCACAATCTATCCAAAAAAAAGCAAAATTCATTGTTCATTCCTTTTTTAGAAAATTTATTGAATTTTATTTTCTATTTTTTGGTGACGTATGTTTTATTTTGTTGTCTCAAAATAAACTGACCGTTCATAAAACAACTACAACATAACAAAACCAACAATCAACCAACAACAAAACAAAATGAACTCCAGCTTTGCCCAGGATTTCCAAGTATTATGATTGTGGTAAGTATTTAACAATATCGTTCTCCGCTTGATAGAGAACTCTACCTTGAGTGTATGTGCGTGTGTATTTCTCTGTGTGTGCTTGTTCCCATTCACTGTATTACAGTGCAACTTCTCATGAGGCAACATTCTTATATGCTTCCTGGAGCCTTACTTTTCCGAAATCCTTAACTCTTAAAGTAAGCATAGATTTGTCTCGCCCCACAACAAACCATAGGACATTTGTACACGGAATACGGCGTGTCTATAATATCTGGTGGCGGTGTCCATGTCGTTATCAATATTTTTTGTTTGTACGTGTTGATATCTGCAATGTGTTGAACTTATATACATATATATACATATGTACTTTATTTGACCAATTTTATTATACAAGGCTATAAAACGTTTTTCTTTTTAAATATTCGAAACTTGGTTGACATATTTATACATCTAAACTTCTCAAGCGATTGTTCGTATGGGAGCTAATCTGACAGATGATTCGATGATTTGCAGCTCTGCACCTTTAACGGTATTGCAGGTGATTGCGTTGTTCTCCCTGTGATGGGAACGCCTTGTAAAAAATCCCTTTTTTTTAGGATTAGTTAAATTAAGTAACAGAATATGATATATTGATATGTGCATTGCTTGCCGGATGATTGTGCAGGATATGATACAAATTATTTAAAACTGTGTTTGGCAATATTCGTGAGAATTAACTCCTTTGGTTCTCGAGCCCTACCTTTATGAAGAAATACAGATTTAACGCAGTGCTTTACTGTCAGAGTAACGGCTGGAATGGCTATGCTTTCATCATCAATACTGTTTATCACCGTCTGGTATGCCTTTGCCCAGAGATCGATCGAGTCCTTAGAACCCAGAAAAGTCAATTGCTTTTCTGAGTTCTTCTCGTTCGTGTACCTCCGGATCACTGTTCAAGTCTTCTTTAAAAAGGGTCAACGGACTTCAGGAATAGTCTCATTCCAACCCCTAAAAGGCAAGAGGGCATTAAAGTAAATCGCTTTCTTCAGTGTATTGCTTAAGCGTTGAGTTAACAATAATGAAGGGTATCCTAGACAATCCTTCCCTTCCCTTTTTAAGTATCAGTGTGTTTGGGAGCGTTTCCCCTTCAATCTGCCATATCTGGAAGTCCTGAGGTTTCAGTAGCGGTCGCGGTCTGTGAGCTTTGGATTCTATTGAATACTTATTTAAACAACTTATTGAGGGTAATTTTAACTGTCCGATTTATATATTTTGACCTGATTTGGAGTGATGATCCCTTCTATATAAAATAATTACTTTGGCACCATCACACAAAAATAGTTGCATATGGCGGAGGATTTTGATGTCACTTTCGCTAACTTGTTGTAGTTTATTGTCTTTATGTTTGTGTGTGTATGTGTGTGTGTGTGTTTGTTTGTGTGTGTATATAAATATATTGCATGTCCCTATAAACCGCTCTGACAAGTCCACCGTCCGAACCACCCAACCCACACAACTATGTTTCCACACCTTAAGCCAATGTAATTTTACATTTTTGAGAGTGTGAGAAAAGTATTTCTAGCTGTTTCACATTGATTCATTTTTTTTTTTTTATTTAAACATACATATAAATATGCTTCTTATTAAATATATTGTATATTACATAGTGTTTTAGGGTAATAACTAAATACAATTAATATTTTTTTCCCCCTCTCTCTCTTTTTTTTTTTTTTTGTTTTTTTTTTTTTGCAGCCGGCGATCCAAACTCGTGGCGTTTGGGACGGATCGATGAGACTGATCATGAGACGGCCGTGTAAAGGGTGGTAATCGTGAATCAACTTGATCCCCGCCACTATATGGAAAATTGTTTAGACTTGCGTTATTGAGTATTATTAGATGTATATTTAGGCAATACAAAAAAAAAAGGGACTGAAAAACCTGCAAAGCGTCGATATATACTATAGCTAAGAAATCAAATGTTTTTTTTTTTCTCTCTTAATTTGTTACATTGCATATAATATATATACTATATATATGTATATACATCCATTCGAATTCTATATATTTTTCATCTATTCATATTGGCAAAAAGCAAGAGCTAATCTCTCTACACATCTGTTTGTATATGTGATAGGTAATTACAATATATAAAAATGAGATATCAAAATTTGGGAATGGTTTTTCTGTTTTTGATTTAAGCTCAGCTTGGCCGAGTTACATATGTCTATATATATTATGATTTTTCAATAAATAGAATGGATAGAATTGGATAACAACTTCAAATTTGAAATAAAATTAGATGTTAAGGTTGTTTCCCAAAACTTCAAACACTTACTACAAGATATCCAAAATATATGCGAATTGTAATAAATGAACAGAAACGGAAATACAAAACAAGAATATTTAAGAAAATAAGTATTTTTTTATTAATGCTTACATACAAATGGTTGAGTGTACAATATATTCATGCGATATCCGCATATATGTCCATATATTATAGGTAATGAGAATTAAGTATTGTGGTTTATCTCCAATTACAATGGAGCTTAAAATCAAATTTTTACATACATAACTGACCAAATTTATAATGTTATTATATCATGGTTAATTTCGATTTAATGTATATGTTGTTCTATGATTACAGTTCATGTTCATTTGCTTTCGATTAAGAAAGCCCATTAGTAGGATAGATTTAAGCATGTGTTTTGTTTTAATATATATTTAAAGAGTTTAATATTGCATAGTTTGTTTTAGTGCTCCATACCAAAATATTAGCCCCTCCCATCCTCTTTAGCACTACAAAAAAAAAAAAAAAAAACAAAAAAAAAATTAAACCCACCCACTCATAATAACATTAAAAAGATTTTATTGATTTAATTGTCGTGAACAAAATAAAAAAACACACACAATAAACACCAAGGATAGAAAGAAATTATGAACAATTGTTATTTAATCGTTGCCTTAGCTAAGCAAACGAATAAAATTGAAATTATTGAACGAAAGAAATGAATACTTATAAAAATAAGCAAAAATATGATAAAAAACTGAAATGCCCTTTGGCCCTGAACTTCAAAGAGGTTTCAAACATGGTATCATAAATGGGCATTGATGAGTTTTATCTCTCACATACAAAGTCAACTTCAAATCTCAGATGTCGATTGCACTGATTTAACATCTCCCCCCCCCCCCATTTGTTTTCAATGTATTTGTAATTCTATCGATCCCAACGTGAACCATAAATTTATCTAAACGTCACAGTTAAAATTTCAGAAGTAAAACAAAAATTTGAAATACTAATGAACAAAAAAAAATTCAACAAAAAAAGAAAAGAAAGAAAAATAAAGAAAAAAAAAACTGTATAAAAACATAGATAACTAACAAGACAGTTCAAGTTAAATGTATTTCGTACCTTTGAATAACATTTAAAATAAAATATAGTGACTAAAATGAAAATTTATGAAAATTTTAATTAAATGGTATTTTCAGCTTGTGGTAAAGGAGGAGAGGGTAAACAAGGGGAGAAATAAACTAGAAGGCCAACATGTTTTACAGCAGTTTGGAAATTAACACCAGAGCTGTCATTTTCGGATTTCTTCTACCAGACACTAGAGTAGCTAATGTGGGACTGGAGCTTTGCTCAGGTCAACTAAGTGAAGGTAGAAAGAAAAAAAGACTGCTCGAGAGCCCATCCAAATGTATATCCCTTTTGAAGTCGGGTGAAAAAGATTCCAACGAAAAGTGTCATGCAAACAAATTATCCTGTTAACGAATTCGTAACTAGCAGCTAAGGCCAAAGGACTTCCGGCACATGAGCCTAACTTCGTTCATGATTAAAATACTAGAAAAGATCTTTGATTTGCTCATAGGGAATAATGCAGGATAAAAGAAAGTTGTTAATATAACTCCGTAATAGCACCTCAGGTTTTTTACATCAGATTTACTTTATGTATTTTCAACTTTAAAGTAATCTTTTTTTTCTAATTTTTGTAGTTTATGTTTTAAAAAATTTTGTCACAAAATTAAATGGAAATTAGGTAATATAAAGACACTTAAAACTTTAGCATTTCATTGCAAGTAGTTCGACATTCTGAAATCAATGAAAACACTCCGTTACTTTAATTCATTTACTTATTAGCTTAATATAATAAAAAGCGTTTAAAAAATTGCAACGGAAGGCAAAACTTGAGCTTGCCTAGAAGTATGCAACAGAAGATAATAAAAATGGAAAAGAAGAAGCACAATATCGTAAATTGAACAATTTGGCATATTATCGTCTTCACATCGTTTATTTATTTAATTAAAGTAAAATAATCATAGCAATTAACTATTTTGAGAGAAATGATATTGGAATAATTTATAATTTAAAACATTTGCAAATAAATTAATATGCATATCATATAAAATAACAAAGAGAAATGGGCAGAGGACGAAGGCTGATGAAGGTCGTTATAAATACTGGATAGTATGAGAAAGGGGTATAGGTTAAAATACAGATTTGAATTGCCAAAGAAAGATTAATAAGAAGAATCCTACTAGAATAAGGCAGAAGAGGCAAACAGTAGAAACCTTTATTGAACCGACTTAATTACGTTGCTGGTTAATTTATACTGGAAAGCACTAGTCTAGATCGGGACGTCCTTAATCTGTGAATATAATCTTTGGTGTAAAATGATTATATAATTATTTTGCTCAACGTTTTATAAAGCCGAGTAAAGATGATGCTTTGTTAACCCCTTGAAAAAAAATGAAGAATAAAATTTAGATTTGGATAATCCCCAAATCGTCAACTGACGTAACTCTGTTTAATGAGGTAATTGGGAAATTAAATGGTGTTCAGAGAGAGGTGGTTAACCTTATGCCAATCATAAAACGCATGAATATCGTTTTACAAAACAGAATTAAATTAAAATGAGAATAATACATGAGGTAAATCATGAATCAATAAAGAAAACTGTAGTAGAAAAACTCCAGAATTTATAAAAACCGTTTTGAAATACGCAGTTCCGAACAACACTCTTTGGGTTCTATTGGTGGCATAAGACTCTAACCATGCTAGAAGATTTGGAGGAAAACCTAAAAAATCAAGTTTGGTCAACAGAAGTGCAGCATCGACAACTAACGAGGTCTTTGCTGAAATCAGTGGAAATAATATCCGTTTATAGATGTTACGAAAGCCATTGTGGACCAAAGTCCTAAATTCAAGTCAGTGCCCCTTTATGAATCCTTGCCGATGAGGAGGCCGATGAGGAGGCAAGGATTCATATAGGGGCCAAAGATGCCAAAGATCTTAAAGAGTCTTCGTAAGAATTTTCTCAAATAGTTTGGAATAGCCGAAAGTTTGGCTATAACTCTCTTTAATAAAATATATCAAGGCGATAATAAATGAGTTTTTCCAAGCAGAAGGAAAGCAACTATTTCCTATGGAAAAACTTTACTAGTTTACTTAAGGATGTGCACACATGTCTTAAGAATGCAACTGGTATTTTGCACAATGGCATCTACAGGAATTGTATTTCTCTGAGTCATTCCCCATTGAATAATATTAATATATAATATAATAATAATATGTGTAATATTTTAGCTTTTTAACTTTAATACTCTCAGGGGAGGTTCTGTTGTTCGAGAGGGCCAAACAGACGGACAGGTTCTCTATATTATACATATATTATATTATATACATATATAAATTATTTAATCTGAGATTTACATATTAACATTATTTAATCTGAGATTTAAATCCTTCTATGCATTCCAAACTTCTGACCAAAATTAATATACCCTTTTTGTAAGGGTATAAAAATGCAGAATTTCCAGCTATGAAAATAACTGAGAAAGATTTTCGGACACTTTATGAAGTACCTCTAGTTGCTGCAGGATATACTCAAAATCATAAAGGACGACTTTTTTGTTTCATTTAAAATTTAATTTCTAAATTTTAAATTTTATTTTGTACATCTTGAACTTAATAAAAGTGCAATTCAAAAAGTATATAAAACATATCTGAAAAGTAAAAGGCTTAAAAAGTATCCCTTGGATGCACATTGTTTATTCCTATATGCATACATACATACATATGTACATATTAATGTATCTGTGTTGGTAGGGAAGTAATCATACATACACACATGCATATCTATGTATGTACGTGTGTATGTATGCATTCACCGTTTCAATGACTAGGTCAACTGTATAAAAGGCATTGAAGCGTAGCTACATTCATTTGACCCAATACCGGAATCCACCCCCTTGTTAACATACTTTTGGCCAAAACCCTTAATTGCTCATCAATTTTCTGAAGCAGCAGCAACAGCAAAGGCGCTAATCAGTCAACACCAGTTTGAAAAAAAATGGAGGGTTATTTTGTTCATTCAGCGTTCAATGGCTTTGGTTTTACACAAATTAATCAATATTGTGGATAACAACATGACACAAAATATTGTAATTGAAATTGCTTAACAGAGGTAACCATGTAAAAAGTTGTATTAGCCAAGAAATAATTTTAAATTTATAATAAATGATAATAACAAAAAGCTTAAGGCAAATATCAAATAGATACATGCATCTAGAATTTTCAAATAGTCAATTTTTATTGTTGCGTTAACGGACTGTATATATACATATGTACATATGTACATATGTACATATATTTAAGTATATTCTCTACAAATTTGAAGCCAATCCAATAAACATTTTTGGAGATTTACCTGAATTTAAACCTTTCCCTGCAGTTTCAAGCGCGTTTTTCTCTATCAAAAATTGATGATCTCAATTCTAAAATCCAAAATCACATGTACAAAATCATTTTAAATATATATTTCTCAGATATTGAAAGAGAGAATAAAGGTTTTGAAATTTATCATTTATTTTTTTTTAATTTGGTGCAAAAAATTCAAACAAAAACAAAAATGTTTGTTCAAGTCTTTGCCCTTTTTTTCAAAAATCGAAATTTTGATTATTTCTTTAGTTTTTTTGCTTTCAGATAATAAAAACTGCCAAAATCGAGATCACCTTAAAGCGTATTTTTAGGTCCTTTGGGACATTTCTAACAGGATCGGTGCCAGTTAATATTTTCAAATGATCGACTTGCTACTTTATTCTTAAAATTACGTTATACTTGAATCAGTCAGCATTTATAAATGTAAAGTAAAAAATCTTTCTGTAAATATTAAAAAATATGTTTATGTTGAGGCTTGCAAATATCCAGTTTAAAATGAGAAACGAACTTATCTTATATAAGGTATATATACATACATATATATCTCATCCGAGAGCTTGAAAGCTAGAAAGCGGAAATTTTCCAAATATATAAATACACAAAAAATTAATAACTTAACTTTCCAGATTATATATAAAAATTCATAAATATGTAAGTTTACATTTAATAGATTTAATCAAAAATACACACAATTTAAGCACAGTGCTTTATCTCTTAATTTCTAATTTTAATTAAATGTAACTTTATTAATAAATAAATAAAATAAATCCTTTTCGACTATAAATTCTAAATATATATATATATATATTTGATCAGCATCAATAGCCTAGTCGACCTAGCCGTGTCCGCCTATCTCCCAACTTGCATGTCGCCAGTCTTTATGTTATATAAACATATAATAAATTATAATTAAATCAGATAAATTTGTTGCTATATAATAAAACAGATTTATTTTTTTATCCTGTTACACTGAATAGCTAAATGAAAGATTTTCCATTTGCAAGGTTATATAAACTCCATCAAGGTCGAAGAAAGAGATTCGAGATGGCAAATTCAGACAATTTTTCGACAAGTTGTTTACTCCACCTCACACCCGCCATGCCATTGAAGCGGTGTCCTTGATCACCCGCTCCCCTTCTTAACGCTTTCTCTTTGTCTCATAACCTCAAACTTCCTTAAAGTCGCCAACAATTGCAAATAAATTCCTCTTTTATTCATTCATTCCATTCCAATTGGCCAATTTTTAACTTATAATTTTAGATCAAACCGTTTTTTAGTATATCTTCGCTAATTATTGGCCAATTTTAATTCGAATTTGATCAATCGGAATGATACACCAAAATGTATGTTTCAGCATTAATACTATTTGTAAAGGTATAATAACTAAATAATAATTTAT
Organism: Drosophila emarginata; assembly: GCA_037075365.1. Taxonomy (NCBI): domain Eukaryota; kingdom Metazoa; phylum Arthropoda; class Insecta; order Diptera; family Drosophilidae; genus Drosophila; species Drosophila emarginata. The sequence goes on from JBAMCD010000174.1 coordinate 778,196, forward strand.
ACAAAATATTCAACACTGTTTTCAAAACTGTTTATTTTGTTCTTGGACATTTGATTTGATCACAAATAGAAAATTGAATAGTTTTAGTTTTGTTAGTTTTTCTGAAATTACTTTCGCAATTAGAGGAAGCTTTTTTGTTAGCTGATGTTGAATTGTTAGCTAGTCCTCAATTCCATAAATGAGTTAAATGCAATAAACGATTGCCAAACATGGGGAAATACAAATTATTAAGAGAAACAAAGTATAAAAGAGAAAGAACGACAGAAATAAACTTTAAAAATAAGTTTGACTAAGCTAAATCTGAGAACATGAATTGTTTGTGGGACTCTTAAATGCACAACACACACACACACATACATATAAATCCATCTCTAAGTGACCGGAAGTCATTGTTAGATAAGAACGGAAGTTGCAGACGCCTGCGCCTGCTAGTTGCTGTTGCCGCTGTTGTTTTTCCTCTATTACTAGAAATTGGGACAATTCGTTTGAAAAGTGAGTAAATTTGAATTCTATTCAAAAAAAAAAATCTTAGTAATTTTTCTCAAATGATGTCCCTAAACCACGCTTATTTTTAATTTTAATCGGGGGAATTTTTTAATTTTCCACTGCACAGTGGGCTAACTGGTTAAATTATCGGCATAAAGTCTATATGAACTACATTCAATGGTAAGATTAGGAATGACTTTGCATCGCATTGAAGGAACCATTGCAGACTATATAAGTACAGATCTACCTATGTACCATATATGTATATATACATATATATTTAAAATATGTAAATTAAGTTTTAACAAAATCTGTGGACCATATGCTATTTCTGTCATACGAACAATCGGAGCAATAAAAATTTTACGTATTAAAAAACTTACTTAACTTACTCTCAAGTCACTGAGATTAAATTTGGTTTAGTAGCTTTATACACTTTTTGATTCTGATTAATTAAATATAATTGTCAAAACGTCAAATTACAAGTTTATACGAACATTAAAACGGTTAAATTTGAAAGCATCTTTTTTTTAATAAATACTAAAGTAAAAACAAACTGACCAATAATATAAAACAGTTATTTGCAGCTCTTCAATATAGTTTATCTATATATCTCTTTTTCTGTCAGACCTAACAAGGAAAACTACAGATCAAAAGTAAAAAAAAAAACAACAGAAATAACAATAATAAATAAAATAAAGATTTACAAAAAGATTGGCAAAAAAAAACAACATAAATAACAATAATAAATAATGTAAAGATTGACAAAAAACGAATGTATACCGAGTGATTTTTACCTTTGTAGCTCAAAAACTTATTATCTGGATCGATTAAGCTATTAACACTGAATATGAACTTTAGTTTTCATTTAAATTTTACACGTTTTTTAACTGTATTTTTCATTTAATTTCGTTTCTATTAATTTATGTTTCCAGCCTTATTAAATGCTTACGTTTGTACATCAATTATTTGCGTTTTAAAATAATAAAAAAAACATTAAAATAGATTAAACAATTTTTAGACTTTATGGCAAAAACTTGGACATTCTGCCCAGTGTGGACACTGGGTCAACCCGATTGCATTGCCCCTCCATAATAGGTAAATGCAGAGAAAACCGAAGATAACCGAATCAAACCGAAGCTAAACAGATTCGAAAGGGGAGTTTTTACCTGGTCGTGTGCGGTGGCAATTGTTTTACTGTTAGTCTAGCTCAAGTCCTCAAACGCTGCTGACGTAAGAAGTGTAAACGAAAAATCATTTTTATTGTTACATACATATATTATTTCGATCGAGTTTAAAAATAAGTTGTTTGTTTTTTTTTTTGGTGTTTCGCTTCTTTGAGCTTTGTTTTTGTGCCTTCCTAACGATGAGAGATTATCCATCAATGCCGAATGTTTTTCGTGTTGCGTCCTCGCAAAGCATCAATAATATGGGTAACGGGAGTAAGGACAATCCCTTTAACAATAGCACCGTTAGGTCAACTAACAGCTTTAGCAAGAAGCAACGTGAAATGCACCAATTGGGAATACCAAAGCTAAGTACCATGGCAACCAATGAACAAATTCATCCTTCACATCTCCAGCAACAACAAAATCAACATGTGGGAGTTATTAATACAATTTCTGGGAGTATTCCAGCCACTGGCTTTTCCTCTTCGATAGCAGGCAGTTTCAATGATCTACGACTGAATAACTTTCAGTATAACAACAAAAGCAATAAATGCAACAGCATATCAAATGACAATGGTTGTCGACAGCAGCAACATAAACAAAGGAACGATGCAAATCCTGAACAGAGCGGAATTCGTACTGATGACCGTAACGGTTGGAGTGGGCTGGCATATAGCAGCAGAGGATACCTGTGGCTTCTCACACCTGTCGCAGCTAGGTGAGTAATCATTTTTCTATACTTCATTACAATATTTGTTGTTTATCCAATTTAACCAGAGAATATGAAAATAATAATCTAAAAAAAAAATAATTAAAAAAATAATTTGTTTTTGATAATTTTGCATTTAGTTTAAATCCAAATTTAGTGTCTTATTTATTATGTTTGGTTAAAAATTTCGCAAAAACAATTTGTTATAAAATTCGGAATGATATTTATGGAATGGAGTGAAAAAAAATGAGTGTACAAAATGATATCCTCGGCAGGATCGGCATCTTTATCCGTATGTCATACTTTGGTTTCTGTTGCTTTCTATGGGTAGGTTTTTATCCTTTATTTTGTCTTTGAAGATTTCTCTGGCAAGCGCCATCTGTATGCATGCCCTTGAAACCAGCTTTACGAAAAATCTGACCACATACCGAGCATTTGTGCTCCCAATTGTGATGATTCTTTTCACGCTGATGTTGGTATAGATTGCGTCTACAGTTAACACAGGGATAGAGAGGGAAGGAGAGAAGCTGCAGTTGGTTAGTAGTTTTAGTTGTTTACATTTGCGAACCAACAAAAGTACGATGGTTCCCATCTATAAAGATTTTTAATACCCTTAAAAAAAAGTATATGTAATTATGTATGTTAATTATGGCCAGAAGTTCCGACTATGTAACTTATATTTATTCTTGATCAGCATGAGAACCTGAGTTTCATTGAACATGTCCATTTAATAAACATGAAAAGATTCATCAATATCAGGTTACTATATCTTGGCAACGATCAGTTTAGATAAAATTTTTTTTACGTTTTTCAAAGCTAACGCAACCAAACTAAACATTATATATGTATATTATATTATATAGAAGTTATCCGAAAATTAAATTACTAAAAATTTATACCAAATAGGATCTTGGTTTTATTGGCTTTAAGTTATATCCGGACAGATAGACAGACATATTTTAACGGACTCGGCATATTGTTGACCAAAAATCTTATTCCTTTCGAGGGCCCTTTCACGCCCTCGGTGAAGAGTCCGAGAGCAAAAAGTTACATAGTCTCAAATCAATTGCCAAGTTAATTTGGTAAATACATATTTATGTATATATGTATGTACATTTAAAATCCATCAATTCACCGAATAAATATCTATATATATATAGACTGAAATTGCCAAGTTGATACCTAACTGTAATTACAACAGAAAAAATTCATTTGAAATTAATATTAAATTCACTTAATTTAAGGATTATTAAGAGCCTTTAAAATACAATATAAAATGCTGTTTAGAAGAATAAGAGAAATGTTTACAGATCAGTATAAATAAATAATCCTTGTCGGATTATCAGATTAATCCTTATTTTATGCATGTATGTATGTAAGAAAACTTATGCCTTAAATAACTTCACAAACTTACCGTAAATGAAAAGATTGACTGCATCGTAGATTCGGACAGTAATACAGACGTACATTTACCTGAGAATCGCCATTCTGATGGAGATGATTCTGATGATGTGGCAGATTTAAGATTGATCTATTTGTTTGGATTTCCTCGGTATCCGGCATTAAATCCATTTTCAACATTAGTTCTTCAAATTTCTTTGGCTCTGCTGTACTTTTTGGGAGGTAGCAATTTTCATCATTCTCATCATCATTCTCATCATCATCATCATCATTACTGTCGTCATGGACATGGCCCTTATCCTCCATACCATCCATATATACATTTTGTTTATTTTGTGCTTCCTCTTCATCTTCGATATGGTTGTTAACCAAACCGCCAACTTGTACGGCAAAATCGGCAGCTATTTTTGCCTCTGTAATCGCAGCTGGTCGACGACCACGTCGCTTGGGTCGCGCATTATAACTAAAGACATGTTGAGCTGTTGTGGGATTATAGCGCGGCATTATGGAACGATCATTACGCTCCTCAATTAGACGTCGCACGGTTATTGGCATCCGATCACTATTTAACCAGGCTTCATTCTCACGCTGTTCACGAGTCTGATAGGCCAGCTCACGGTAGCTTCGATACCGACGGCGACTACAGAAATCATTTATTTCCAGTTGCATGGGCTCTACAGGTCGCTCATACAGTGGCAGACTTGGATGGAGCCTTCGGGCAGCTGGTCGGAATGCAATGACAATCAATCGAAAATTATTTTTGTGTATTCTTTATTCATTTACCTTCATAACGCTCATAGAAATCCTTACGGTCATGATTATAGCGATTGGAGAATAGGCTGCGCATTTCTTTAAGTTTTAATTTAATTTATATTTATTTTTTGTACATACGACAGGCATATGAATATAAAAATTATGGCACAACTCGAACCATATATGACAAGATAGTACAGTAATGCTTCGTTACTTTATGTAGAAGATTAGACAACACTGGCGCAGAAAGTTTTAAAAACTGTGTATAGACAACTCTAATGCTTTTAATGGTCACACTAACTGCCATTACTCCATAAAATTTTGAAATTTCAAGCGTTCAAATAAATCCTTATTTCATATTTAAAAAATTAACAATAAACTTTCGACCGTGCCGATATTCGTACATCCCTTCCGAACTGTATTTTTGACAATTATATATAATTTAGCAGAATCATTACTAAAATTACGTCATTCTGAAAACATTTTATTCGTCCGATTGTTCCTATGGCAACGATATAGCATATAGTCGCCCGATTCTACTAAAACTCAAAGGAGATACCAGCTTAAGAAACAAAAAGTATTGAACACTTTAATTACCTTTCCTGTGGAAACTTTATAATAAAGTCAACCGACTTGGAAGTACACAAAACTCTTAAAAAGCAAGAAAGTTATTGATGATTTTTGATCGATCGTTCTTATGGGCGCTATATGATATAGTTAAAGTTGCTTCTCTAAAATGCAACTATATCATTTTACCGTAATATCACGAACTTTGGTGGTTCTGAGTTACATATATACTGCTTTACATATCCACCTAGTTATATCAGAATCGTTTGACTTTATCGTATAGCTCCCAGAATAACGAGCGGTATAAAACCAATGCTGATATTCAAAACTTTTTGTTTCCCAATCTTATTTTTTATTATTTATTATAGTTAAAAAGCTAAGCATATCTATAATTTTTCATGATTCTTAACGAAAATGATTTTTATTCAAAATATGATCACTCCAAAAAAATAATAAGAAAAACAATTTAAAAGGAAAATTATTACCTGGACACAATAATAGGTGTGCTCAATCAATTTACTAAAACTTTAAAACTTTCTAAAATGTTTTCAAATATTTCAATATAGTTTTTTAATTTCATTCATTTTTCTATTGCTATGGATATATACGATATTAATTTAAGACAAATAAGATAATTAATTTATTATAATCATCCTTTCAGTTTTTTATTTGGTTTTATTAAAAAAATCTGTCATCTTATAGCATTTCAGTGGCAATAGTTATCGCTGCCTTAGCCGGTCCACAGTGGCTTTTTACCGAAGAAAAATTGACTAACTCCAACTACAATGGAACAGCTAATTTTGATGCATTGGATGATGGAGCTTATATAACCAAATACACAAAGTCCAGTCTCTGGATATTGTGCACAACACTGCCAGGTGAGTCAAACAGCCATAGCAAGACAAAGTTACAAATACAGGTATTAAAAAAAATTACAACCTTGTAATAGTAATAAAATGTAGTAGTTCGAGTTAAAGATAAATAATAATTGAGAATGTTTAGCTTAAGACAATGTAGCTATAGCTAATTCAAGGGTTGAATGCAATTTGTAATTGCTTCCCAACCACAATATAAACAAAATAATTGAGGATGTTTTTTTTGGTCCTTTAGTCATTTAATGCCTGCATCAATTTTCTTCTATTACAGGCCTTGACCTAGACACATATAACTGTATCAAAATTGACTATTTCCCCAAAGAAGGCTATCAACCAGATCCAAATGACTCTACGCCTGCCATAACCTGTAAGTGTCTTAATAATAAAATTTATTTTCCTTTAATAATTAAGCTTTTCTATTCGCTAGTCAAGTGAATTTATGAAATTTAATTTAATATTTAAGTACGCTCAATCTTCAACAACTAAATCAAAGCTAACTCTCAATTGTTTATCTCGCGAATCCTCGCGAATTTAAACGTTGACCATTTAATAAGGATAACAAAGAACACTTACATATATTCATGAGGTTATCTTTTACGAGAACAGGATAAAAAGTAATATTTGTTGAGGTCACAGAGTCAAATAGATATGAACTCGTCCTTGTTTTTAGAAGCTGACAAAGTAAACATCTTCAAAATGTTGTGCACCTTTTCCGTATCTGACAACATTTAAGATTTGTTAAAATTAAATTATTTTCGCTTTAACTACTGACAACAATTTTCATTTCTTTTGAATTCGGCTATTGATTGGTTTTGCCCAGAGACACCAATCATTCAAACTAATTGAAAACTGGTCGCCTTTGGGGGCAATGCCTAAAAACACAATAAAAAGAAATAAATAAAATGTGATTAAAGGGATTATTTGCGGTCACTAACCATTTAAGTTTTTCACATAAAAAACAATTTATCTTTTAGATACTGTGACCAAATCTTGTCCCCTTTTTCTGGCTGCCGGCATATTATTGCTAGTCAGTTTTATTGTGTTTTTAATACCAACATGCTCGAATCAAAATAATTTATATTATTTTACGGCTGGTATACTATTTATTGTAAGTGGTAAGTAAATTATATTAAATAAGAAAAGGTATTTGTTTACCTATTTTACTAACTTTTCCAGGACTTGTTATGCTCATTGGACTGGTAGCCTATATATCGATTTTGAAGTCTGAGATTGGCTCAAAATTACGACCACGTTCCAACTTACAGCCAGCTCTATTTAAAGTCACCTATGGTCAGAGCTTTTTCCTATTTGTTTTTGGGTTCATTGCTACAGAATTTGTTGGTGTTCTTAATATATTTCTATATATAAACCTGCAAGAGGTTAGCTACTATAGTGTAAGTACTAAGGATAAGTAAGTACTAATCACAAAGTATAAAACTTTGTGTCAATAGAAAAGAAAAATAATGAAATGGCAGACAAACAGGACCAATAAGTGGAAGAAATATAAAAATATAAATATCTACGTGTTGGGAGTAAAAAAGAATACTAAAACCTAAATACTCATACACAAATATAAAGAATTATAAAAACATTTCTCAAAGTCAATTAATGATGTCAGCACCACATTAATTTCTTTCGATAAATGTATATTCTAAAATTTAATTATTTGCAATTGAAAACCAAATGCAAATATTCGATACAAGTTAAAAGGAATGTAACATTTTCCAGAGATGAACAAAATTAACAACTTATACATATATACATTTTTCTTTCATTTTGTCGCTTTTATTTCCGTTTAGCGGAATTAATTATTGAATCCGCTGTGCTTCGTTTCCTACGTTCAGGAATCGTCTAGTGAATGGATAAAAATTAGCATAAAACGAACTGGGAATAAAGGCAACAAATAGATATATAAACATTAAAGATATGCTATATCTTTAAGTATAAAATTTAGTTAACTTTTAAATTTTATTCTCTTCGTTTTAGCGTTTGCCTTGCTTCAGCGTTGCTAATATACAGGTGAAAATCAACGAAGGACGACATCCATTAACTCAATCCTACAAACGATATAAACAACCAGGAACAACTACATCCAATCATGATGGACTCATGATGACAGTGAACCATCATTCCCGGATAAAAGATCAAACTTCACAGCATACACCACAGATCACGTCACAGATGACCCGTCCATCTGCTTTACGAAATGGAAGTAATGCCAGATTACATCAAATTCATGACATTAATAGTGGACGTTTTAATCAGACCCAGACTCTGCCAGGTGCCTATTCATGTCGCAAGCATTCCACTGATAAGTCCAATTTCGGTGCAGCAAATTTGAATCTCTACACGAACAATGATTTAGAACGACAGTAAGTAAGATCTGACTGAGTATAAGACAAATCTAATTATATGTATTTTACTATAGCTTTTATTTTGGAAAGCCAGCTGTGTCCAAGTGTAATCTACATTCTCGCAGTTTTGCCAAATCTCTTAATGAACTCTGCACTGAACCCATCTCTCCGCCAGATGCATTTTCAGTTGCTCCGCCACCACCCACGTTCGCTGATCAACCTCAGGAGTTTCCATTAACACGTTCAGTATCCACCACTACAGATATTTCTAATACTGCTGCGGGAGAATCACACACTGTGAAAGTTCAGCGGAAGGGCAACAATATTTCACAAGAGGAACAGTCACGTCTCTGTGGCCTAAAACGTGGCTTACGCAAATCCAAAGATGAGTTGTTCCAGGATCTATGTCATCAAGCTGGTGTACGTAATAAAAGTAAAAATATTTATCATATTCGCGACAACAAGACTGATGAAAAAATGTATCAAAAAAAGAATCAAATTGTAAACGGAAATGGAATTCGTGTGAATGATTTAGGACTTAATGTGGAACACGATCATGATGATGAGAATGGTTTTAATAAGTTTCGAATTGGTAATAGTGTCACCACTATGGATGAGGATCAACTCTATGTTGTTGGTGGTAAGTAAAATTTATATTTCTTAATAAAAGTACAAAAATTGTCAAAAATCCATCAGATGACATACATACAGTGACTCAACCTTTTGATCACTAAAATTCTCCAAAGTGCAATTATAGAGAAAATTTGTAATGTTATTGCTTTTCAGTCAATTTTTTTAATACAAACAGAAAGATTATATATTTAATTTGTTATAAATCATATTTAAGAAGAGATTTACTTTTTAATTATGATAATATTAGGCAAAATCGCAAAAAAAAGGCATGTGATCAATTAGTTGGTCGAACATAAATTTTTCAGCATTTATTTTTTTTAATATTTTGTGTAGCCACTTTTGGCAGCCAAAACAGCTTGTATGCATATATATATATAATATATTATATAATCACCATTAATACCCCAGTCAATATAGCAATGTTCGTCTGTCCGTTCGTCTGTCTGTTTCTTTATCAGGTTTTGACAACTTTAGTTTTAAGCTAAGTATATGGATGAAACATGGTAAATAAGCTTTTTAGATTTTCTGTAGTCATTTTTTGATTTTTATTTTTTTGATTTTACATTTACATACAGCATTAATTTTGGGTATATCCCAATTTAGAAAAAACGAATAACTAAAACTAAAATTTAGGTATCGCATTCTTAAAATATTCCATAAATGCAGCAGTTGACCATTTTATCGGAATCGGTTAATACATATCGGAGATATGGGTATGCAAAAGATATTGGCTGCTAGGTATGAGGGGGATGAATATGCCGATTTCAAGGAAGTTTTACTTTATTTAGTACCTCTACTTGGTACAGAGTATATATTTACATATATAATTTTTTTAAATTTTTTTTTTTTTGTTTGACTTTGTTTAGTAACTTTTAATTGCTTCATTTAGAAAAGTTTTCGTAAAAAGTTAAATAAAAAGGAAGTCGATTCAAATACAATTAAAAGTCTGCTAATTAATTGGAACTGCCAAAGTATTCTGATTCCATGTATAAGACATTGTTAAATTTTAATATTATTTCATTTTCAGATCATATCGAATTGGTAATGCCACGTCGCTGCTCCATGATTGGCGATCCAAAGTTGCCACCAGTGATGCGAAAACTTCACTCAAATTTATCCCTACATTCAACACAAGCACCTGAATCGACATTGCCGAAACTACGTTTTACGCCCGCCAATGAATTGGGTAACAGCTGCTCATTACCCCGCTGCTTTTTACGTAGATCGGCAGCAGGTAGCCAGAGTAGTCTCGGGTCCCTCCAAAGTAGTTACAGCTCCAGTCAGCAGAGATTCTCACAGTTAATGCTTGCAAATCAATCGCAATTACATCAACAAAATCAATACCTTTCCACATTGACCCTACCCCAACCAGCAGGTGAAGTAGATGACTCTCACCAAACAGTATGTTCAGTGCAATGGCCAGTGGCTATACCATCGTCACCCTCAAATATGGCCAACGGTTATCGACATCCGCATCCACTTTATCCTGCGGCAAGCTTATCCAGTACAAGGAGCAACAATCCAAAATTTCAAAGAGCATATGCCTTCGATGACACACAGCAGCGAACTAGTTTTGCCTCAAGCGCAGATGCCTTTGATCTGGACGAGATTGAACGTGAAAGGCGTCGGTCACATGCTAGTCTCTTTGGCTTGTCTCAGAACTTAGTTCGAGGGGAATATGATCCTTTTAATGGTACAGCCGTTTAGATCCGGAGAGAAATAAACGCCATATAACTGCCAAATGTAGGGGAGTTTAAGTCTCCTAAATAGTTTATTTAACATAAATGCGCACATATACTAAAAAATATAATAATTTTGGAAAGACAGAATTGTACTTATTCGGATCTTACATATGAAATTTAAGTTTTCTTCGTGAAAAAATTATATTTTTTTTTCCAAAATCCCAGAAAATTAACCCGATTAGAGATATAAAAAAAAATTAAGAACCACCGCAAAAGCTGCAAAAGACAAAAACTAGCTATTATCAGGTGTAAGTATATAACCCACTTCAAGATATAATAAAATTTTGGTAAACAAAGGGACAATCAGGAAAAAATACCGCAGATAATAGTGTCAATTGTTAACGCAATATCAAAGTTTCCGATTGTCATTGATCAATTTGTTTTATACTATGTATAAACAATCAATAACTCTTGATCTTTGTTTCCTTGACTTGGTACGTTAAACTAACCACTAAAGAGGCATTACTTGCTTGGATTTTTCTGTATTCTTGGAATCCAGGAACATATGTTTGTAGATGTACTGATCATGTCGGTTTTAATTGAATACAGCCGACCTATTGCAATGGAACTGGTATACAGTCAGTCATAAAAGTATTCGTCTCTTGGTATCCCATGTGTATATGCAACTTTTCAGTAGTGATTAACTAACAAATTCTATATTTTATTAATAAGATCGGGTAATTTAGATATTTAGGTTATAGAATCTTACATAATATTTCTTATAATAAAATTCATTTATAACTTTTTCATAAAACAAAAAATCAAACTAAATTTCATATTATAAATGTATTCCTACATCCTGTTACACAGATTTTGGCTATTTTAAAGTAGACTTTTACCCTATGGTTTAGAAAGCAATATCGCTGTCAGAAAGGATTATCAAATTTGAATTTGATAAACATAATATATTTCATTCATTATCAAAATTCGAAATTTCATAAAGCAAGCTAATAATGTCTGTTGAATATTGAAAAATAATATATAGCTTACTGTCATCATTTTAATATAATTAAATATAGATAATAGATTTTTTTTTTAAAATAATCGACAGGATTCTTTTTTCAATGTTGTTAATTTGAGAATTTTTCTGCCTCATATTTTGACTGTGTTTTAAATTGAAATACAAATCTATTAGTTTATATGTATAATTACGAAAATAATAAATGTATCACAATGTAACGAAATGCAATATCATTTGTCTTATGTATTTATATATATAAAAATAAAACAGTGGAATAAATGTATAAATTAATTTTTAATCCTTACCTTGAAAAGTAGCTAAAAACATGAAATAATTTCTTAACCCCAAAACCGATATGTAATTTTTATAATGCATCCAATAAATACATATATTCAATTTTAGGTAAATAATTCAATTGCATTTGAAGGGACGACTGCAGATGCTGATCAACTATATATAAATTCTCACCTTATCGGTTCAAATATTCTTTCTTTATCTATTACTTTTTGACTACTTTAACCATGGTCACAATTTTATTTGCATCCCTACTTGGTATAGCATAAACGTAAATCGTCCAAGACTAACTTACACCGTTCATTTTAATTTTACTTTCAATCCGTTTGTCGTTTGTCTGTCTTTATAGATTAAAAATATATAGATTAGTATAAAAGCTTATCAAAGTAGGATATCGATTGGTTATTCAAATATTGGAAGCAGTCGGATCTTATGGGTGTTTTACGTAACCTAACGATCGGTCCACTTTTATGTGTTAAAAACTATCAGTGAATTTCCACTTTTGTACTTACATTTTTTTACATACAGTAAAAAAGAAACAATTTCTTAAAATAAGAACGATTTTGAAAATTTAAAGTTTTTAACCGATTTGCCTTAGCCTTCTTAGTTTGCTTTACATATTAGTAGATTAAATGCAATTAACTGGTAAATATGACAATTCTTTTATTGTATAATGTCACAATTTAAATCTTTTTAGACAGGAGGAACCATAAACAATAGCAATCACTAAATAATGTTTTCCACTGTCTATATTTTCATCACAGATCCACACGCTTCCAAAATTCTTGACTATAAGAGAGATCTGGGCTAGAGGAAGAGGATACTGGATCTATCCTTGGTGCCGTATGTGGACGTCGGCGAACAGGTTCTACCATCTCAATTGTGCCGCTGAGCGGAGCACTCATTGGTCGCTTTGCCGGCTTAATAGATCCTCCAAAGAGTTGATGCATTTTGGCCATGGAGCTTTGAAGTTTTTTACTTGGCTTAGCACTGTTTGGGAGTGTTAAGAAACTACTATTACTGGAGACGGCAGTGATGCTACTACTGCTGCCCAAGCTACTATCCAGGGCCAATTTGGCTCGATTAATAGCAAAATTAATATCGGCATTACTGCTACTACCGGTTACCATGGTTACCTCCGGTGGCAACAAGACTTCATTGGGAAAGGCCTCGATTCCCGTTGGTGTGGCTTCACTGCTATTGCTCATTTTATTGCTGTGAAACCAATTTTGGATGAAACCGCTTTCACCTTCGGTTATTAATTGTGGCTGTACCAAATGTGGTGAGGTCATCTCATTAAATAATTTTCTTCGTGCTACTGCAATCGCATTGGTAAACTGATAGCTATCCGGTTCTTTTTCGGACAAACATTTAGGAGAACTGATGCTAAGAGGTCCTTCTCCTGTAGATGTAACAAGATGGTTGTCATTTAGGTCCTCAATTTGATCTTCAAGTCTCAGTTTCCGATGCCAATCTCGAAAACTGTCTAAAGTCCGATTAATATGTTGACGTTCCCGAAAACAACTGGCACGTATATTTTGATCAAAGGATCCCGGCTTTTTAGTCCGTGCCCGTTCTAAATAGTTGACAAAACTCTGTTCAAGCAGATCGCTTTCGTGTTCAAGGGAGAGCATACGATTTCTGTAAGGAAATGTAATAGAAATTGAAACAATTATTAATATATTTAAGTCAAATATTTTATATTACATACTTGGCACTAAGCAGAGCTTCGTCAAAACTATGCACTTGAGGTACGACTGGCTTGTCGGTTAGAGCTACAGGGCAGGAAGCTGTTTTGGTGGTTATTGAATGCAAATTTGGTTTGCTGCTTACGGATGAAGATAAGGGTATTACCCTGGAAACTGTGGGCAATTCGACTCGAAGAGGCGCAGCAATTGTGTGTGGAGCTGCCACAGTTCCCATTAGTCCTTGAGCAGTTACAGCTAATACCTGATATGGTTGACCCATTGTAATATTTGTAGCTGCATAACCCGGATTACATTGCTGGTTACTAATCGGAGGTATTAAAGGTTCTGCAGCGGTTAATTTTGTTGTCATAGGATTATGAAATCCACCTATTGTGGACAATGTAGATGGAATGCCAGCTCCAGCACCATCACTACCAACTGCCATATTGGTAGTCTCACTCCAGATGGGCATAATGCGTGCTGCTTGTTCGGCGGCTAGTTCCGTTTCATGTATTTTCTCGGCCAAAACCCGATGGTGAGACTCATAGTGCTCCAATAGCCGGAAAATTTTATGAACTAAATCTTTTGCTTCCACAGAAGATTGGGAATCGCGTTCCACGCGACGGCAAAGGGCCTAAAAAAAAAAAATTGATTGAGTTTATTTCGGTTCTGATTTATTTTTATTCATTTTTCACTTACCCGCCATGAACTTTGACGGCGACTTAGACGCATCATTTCACTATGATGACGCAATTTTACATTGTAAAGCTCATCCAGGCGTTTTTTTTGCTGCTCAAGTGCTTTATTTAGAGATAGTTCAACGCGCTCTAAAAATATTTGTCCGCTAGCACTATGCAACATCTCATGTATCCACGCTTCATAAGTTTTATCCAACTGAATTGTTTGCACGGCAGATTCTCTCAATTTTCGGGAACTATCAAAGTCGGTAGAAATGGCTTTATGATGGCTTCTTTGTTGTGTCGTCTGTGTACTGCTGGCTGTCACTTTCTGACGGTCTGGCGTTTGTGTAGAGGCCATCATAAGGTTGGGTTTAGGACTTACTTTCATGTCATCTGTTTGAGAGCTTGCTTTCTTCATTGCTAATTCCGATTTCTTGAACGCCATTTGACTTCCCTCTTGAATACCCATGAAATGGCCATGTGAAAACCCCTCGCGATAACCTATCTTGAAACCTTTATGTAATCCTACTGCATGCTCCTGTTCCATGGCCAGATTAAGTACATTGCTCAACAGTTGTACACAACCGCAGAGTTCACTTAATAGTGTCTCCATACGTTCAATGGACATGTACATGGAGGCCTGCGGCTGTTTAAATTTCTTTTGAAGAAGCTCTATGCCCTGACGCACTCGTGCCAAGCTAGATAGTTGCTCTGGATGGAGTTTTGGCATCTTTGGTACAGAGGCCGCTGGAGCTGGAAGCTTTATAAGACCAGCTGAAGAATTAACTACACCATTATTTTGATCATGTTCTTGTGAGTTTATTAAATTGGCATTGCCAGTGGATGGCTCTTTATTAGTAGGTAACTTGATCATTATATCACCGACACTTTCACCTTTTCCCATCTTAGCCAATTGTTCACTCTTATGCTGCTTTCCTTGAAGTAAACTCTCAAAATCGGCCTGAGAAACAACTTCCACGGGTGGGGAGCAGGATTTTGACAGATGAAGCATTTGCTGAATCAATTGGCTTAAAAGCTTTTCCACATTATGTAGAGATTCGGATACTCGGGGTCCAACAAAAACATTACGCTCTTCGTCATTTGGAATAATCTCTGGATTTACATCTTGACTAATGTCCACATTTGGACTAGACTTTTGATTCCCAGGCAGATTTCCATCAAATACTTCTTCTTCCAATAGGCTGGTCATTGTGCTTACATGACTTTGCTCGACAGTGTAATTTTTGAGACTCTGTGAATCTGTCAAGCATTTCACCAAAGCAAGCAAAAGACTGTGTTTCTCATGATTCTCCAGATAAAGATGCTCCACCATGCTAGTCAATTTTTCATGGCCTTCTTTACCTAGAACGGCAATGATAATCTCTTTGAGTTCCTCGCATGTGAAACGAAAGTCTGAGCGACCCTCAAAATTTGGAAGGGTTTCACGATAGGGCATCTCGCTACAATATACCGATAAAGTATAATGACAACTCTGAACATGTAGATACTCTGCCACCAGAGTGTGCAGGGCCATTGATAAGGAAGAGAGAGACAAGCAACTGGGCGACGCCTCCATTTGCATACCAGCCGTAGTCTTGCTTAAAAGTCGGCCTGCAAAGAGGAAGGATAAGAGAATATTTAAGGACTTCAAGAACAGTCTCGGGCTTAAAGAAAAATGAATACCCTTGAGAATCATTTCTCCACTCTTACGAAATGGATTCAAAGAAAGTAGCTATATAGTCCATAATCCTGTTAAAAAAAAACACTTTAGGTATTTTGCTACATAGATTTTTTAGTTAGAGTTTTATGGAGCAATTTAAAAGAAATATATGTATATTTAAATATTTAAATGGACAAAGAGTTTCGTAATAATATTATACAATGGAAATATCATAGGACTATAAAAAACATTTAAAAAAAAACCGACAATTTTTGCACGAATATTCGATAAATTTATTGAAAATAATAATGGATATGGATATAATATATGTATGTATGTATGTATATTAAAGTTATTATTCTTTGCAAATTCAGAAGTAATATTAGTTTACTCTTTTTTAGAAGCCAAAATTAATAGTTTTACTTGTGAAAAAAAGAGACATTATATCCTTGCAATTGTTGACAATAAGTTTCATTTGAAATCATTTATTTTTAGTTACAATTGGACGAACCGCTATACAATATTTAGGATACACATATTCATTTAGACCTACGAATACATACATATGCATAAATATAAAGCTACGACAAACCGGATGATTTGTTTGTAACTCAGAAAATTCAAGTGCACTTCTCTTATTGACACTTTATCACAAGATCAAACATTTAATTTTTGAGCCCCCCTTAAAAGCCAAATAGGAGTAGGACTACTGCATAGAACATGTGTATGTATTAATTCTTCATGAAATCGGAAATACTATTTGGATTTTATTAAATGCATTCCTAAAATGTTGTACATTATGAAACCGACGGAAAGATGTAGTCGGCGCAAGTGCGTGCTTTATAATTTGGCTTCGTTAGCTTACCCAGTGATGTCTTATTGAAGGAATTTATAAGATCCATACGCAGTTGAGCATGCATCTCACGGGCAATGCCCTCCTGATCCATCCATTGCCTAAACCCCTTCTCAAATTCCTCTTCCGATAGGTGAGCCAAATGCTTTAACTGAAATCGCAGTGCATTTTCATTATCCTTCTCCTGCTCCAGATCATTGACCATGTCTATTTCATTTCTTTTTTTCTTTGTCCGAGGCTCCGGTTTCGATTTTAGTTGCTGCTTTGATTGATTTATTGTGGGCTTAAACGACATGCCCTGTCGCTTGCCCCCCACTGCTCCTCTCATCTGTTCTTCTTGATCCCTTTTCGCGGCCGCCGCTTCATGTGATCTTTCGCGTTCGCATTGAATCCGCTGTGTAGACCTGCTTCGCTCCGTTCTGCTGCAGGTTCGTTGCCTAACTTGAAACGAGGCTGAAGTTGTTATTGGTGTTGCAGTTGTTGGGGTTATTGGAGTTTTTGTAGTTGCCATTTGTTTCGTTTTCATCACAATCAATTTCTTTTGCTGGACATTACTGAAGGTTTGTCTATATGGTGATTCGCAGGGAAATGCCGCCTGGGTTCGTTTTCGATTCTCAATATTTTCTTTTATCATCTGATGTACCTGAGTGGCGGAAGGACAATTAAACACTGAAAATATAAAATGCAGACTGCTTGCACTCACCACCATAAAATACGAAACACAGTGAACAATTTTTAGAATGACAGGTGAGGCAGGGTGTTCTGCTATTGGAACTCAGGCGGAACGGGTAGTTGAATTTGGCGTCGGATTTCATTCCGGACAACAGATGTTTTTGTTCGTGTGTATTGATATCATTTTTATACCCTTGCAGAGGGTATAACAAAGTTGATCAGATATTTGTAGCGCATAAAAATAAGGGTTTTCTATCCTACAAAGCATATACAATATATTCTTGATCAGCATCAATAGCCGAATCGATCTAGTCGATCTCCATGCCTGTCTGTCAACCCCTATTTTTGTTTTTCTCTCAGCTTAAATTTTAAGCTACATATGTTAATAAAACTTGGTAATTGAGCTTCTAAAAATTAGTTGGATCAAACTAATATATTGTAAAGTCACTATCGAAATAAGCAGTGAAGAATAAAACTTTTTTGCCTGCGTATAAATACTATTTACTATTTGAATCAGATCGAATAGTTATAAAGAATATAAATCAATAAAATTAATCTCCAATTGAAATAAGCTTAAAAACCCGTTTCATATTTTTTAATTTTACATTTCCGGCACTCATTTTGTAATTTTGTGTTTAAACCGATGTGCCTGCAAAAAAACTTAAATAGTCTAGAACTGTAAGGGTATACAAACTTCGGCGAGACCAAAGCCAGCTTTTTTGATATTTAGAATTTACTTTCAAAAACATTTACTTGTTGTATTAACCTTGTTGCCATTTTGTCATCAGTCTGTCATCTTATAAATTAAATTAATTGCCCGCGTTAAAGAGATGGGAAAACTATCAATGGGTGCCATCGAAATAATCGATTTTTTTATGGCTTTGCGATAAGTCGATTATTTTTTCTGTGATGACGATTTATCGATTTACTTGAACAAAAAGCTTTCTATCACCTATGCTGCGCGCTCATTGAAACAATTCTGAAACCGTTCTTTTCAATCAATTCAAATAATTCAAATAATCAGGTGCGAAAAAAAAGCATGTACAATTTGTTTTTCATTTCTTTTCACAAATTTGATAACAAATGTGAAACTAAAAGATTAATTAATATTAATTATATTTCTTTAGAATAAAAAATTAATTCGTTGAGAAACATTTATAATGGTGAAAATCATAAAATCAATTATTACTTGAGTTGTGAAAGATAATGGACTTTTGAAATACGGAGACTATGAAAACTAAAGCTACCCAATTCGAGAAACTTTAACTATATGAAATATCTCTATAATCAAAGTCGATAGGGACGAATTGCTTGATTCCAAACCAGTAACTGATATACTCCGCCAAAATTAAAAATGTTTTTGAAAAACGCATCAAGTTAGCATTGCCCTTAGAATTCAAAAATCTAATCTTCCACTTTCTGTCCAGTGTTTTAAATATTTAATTGTCAAAATAATGACGAAAATCCAGATTTCGTCGAACTTCTCTTGTCAATCTTAGAACACAATCTGAAGAATAATAATACTTGTTCGTCAACTTCTTGACTGGGGAAAAACGTATAAATTAAAATATTAGCAGATTTCCACCTTGGCTAAACGGGAAACATTCAATTCTTTGAGAACGTTTGAATATAGTGCAATCACGAACTATTGAAATCTACCAGAGAGTATCGCTCGAAAACATTTTGTACAAATTTTAAACAGTTAAGTACTGAGGTAGCAGCCAAATGATTTGAGGCTATTTTTTTGGGCAAGGTGTTGGTCCGATTAATCAAAAAGACAAGATAATGGATAGATTCGCGTATATGATATTATCGGACTAAATGATATGGAAATTGACAAAAAAAAAAAAAACTATCCTAAACACGTCGCATATATGTACGTCATTAAGGAATGGTTTAAAAAACATGTCATTGACGATTTTACTACTACTTATGAGGATTAGAAGCTTACTTTGAGATCCAATGTAAGAAGATATTTTTGACTAACAATGAACAGGTATGGATAATTAAGGTAATGTATATGCTTGCTAGCTCCTAAATTCTTCTAAATGAAAATTGTTAGAGCCCATTGAGGACACATTAGCTTAACTCAACATTATATTTTGTCTAGACTATATATGTTGAACCTTAACAAACATATCCAAAGTAGATGCTAGTTCGGCTATATCAAATAAGATTTTTTTCAGAATACTACTACTTTCGGTAGGCTGTATCGCTTAATGTCATAGTCGATTCTTAACTGTTTATCAGTGTAAATGATTTGCAATTAAATTCTACCAGCGACGTTTGTAGTATCAAATTAAAACATTTTGGCTGTATATGAATTTTAAATGTAAAAACTTCTTACATAAGGGCGAAAGGAACACTTGCAAGAATTTTAAACAAACTTTTTCTGATATTTGACACTTGATTCGAATATTAGTCTTACCATAAAGCGTGTATACTGTCTTCTTGCAGTGGATTATCAATTACTTTTTAAACAATATTAAAGAATCATTAATTTGTTTAAAAACTGATATACAAAATGACTGAATTGGTTTGTAAAACGAATATAGAACTAAATACAAATTGGATTTCACGTTGTTGTAATTAAAATAACCTTTTTTTTATCTTAATAACTAAAGAAATTCTATTTTTATTTACTTTGTGTACTATTAAACACATTTATTACACAAACTTGAAGTAGATTTGGATTTATTTTTTTTTTTTGACACCAAAAATAATAAGTACATATATGTACTTTGTTTTAAGCCAATTTTTCTATTTTCGTGTAGGTGTGCTCATTCTGTACGTGTTTATGGTTATTTACTATTTTGGACACTCATATATAATAATTCATCTTATATATAGTCAAATACATCTATAGAATTCTGTGTAGCACATAAACAATTCTTATTTAATCTGATTTTACAATGATTTATCTCTCATGATTTCTTTCTTTAACTTTACATTTTCAGTAAATGGCCGACCAATCAGCGTAATATGCAAGTTACCCATCGATTTAAGTTATAAACTATAAAAATGATACTACAATTTCAACTAGTCAATCAAAATGAAATGAAAATACATCATTTCTATTATTATTATCAGTGGAAACAATTTTTTACACATATATTTACACATATATATGTATATATATATATATATATCTAATATGCATATATATATACATTCTGTGTGTCTATATAGCTTACATACACATATATGTATATATACAGGTTTAAAAGCGTAAAACGAAAACTGAAAGCAAAGATATATCAAAATTATAATGAATCAAACAGTAGATCTGTGTACAATATACATATTATATATGAGTCCGCAAAAAGTATGGCTTTTTGAGATCGGCGTAATAATTGTTTTAATTCTAAACCGATTTTAGCTGAATCAGAAACTAAAGCTGAAAAGTGTACAAAAGAAATCTATATTCTGGCCAAATTACTATATTATTTATTAAAAGCCTGGCTTTTGATTCTAAAAAAAAAACAGATAAGCATATAATAAACAGCTTCGAATCATATTAACTTAATCAGAAATGACCATAAAGACTAATTCTGAGCCTTTTGTCTATCGGTTCAAATCGTGGCCGTTCCCAGCGACACATGGAGACTAAAACTGAATCTGAGAGCAAAGATATATAAAAATCTTTTCGATTCGAACTCACAAGACTCTTCAAGTATAATATTTTTACCTTTAAAGATACATACTATATATACACATAAAGGTATATCTCTCTTAGAAGTAAGCATTAGATTCATGGAAAACCTAAAGTAATCCACCATTACACTTGATTGACTTTCATAAGTCAATAATTTATGGAATCCAAGCAAGTATAATGGATTTTATTAATATTAATATATATATATGTATATATATATAATCCATTCTACTTGCTTGGATTCCATATATACATATATATATTAATATTTATAAGATATTTTTATTATATTTATATGCACTGACATAGACATATGAATGTATACATTATACATTTATATGTATTTAAATATGGATGTATATATGTGTATCAATGCTTGACACTTGCTACAACTAAATTCGATTTTTACTTTCTCTTGCGTTTTAACTAACTGCAACTATTTTATGCAATACATATTTTGATAATATAACGTTTTTTCTTTTATTGTTTTAAACTTTAGTTGTATTACACTTATACATATATATATCATAATATATATATATATACATATATATCATAATATACATATATATATCATCAAAAAAAAATTGTTGTTTTAACCTTAATTATTTATCATAATATAAGACTAGTTGTAAAAGTTATAAATATGTATGACAAAAAAAAAAAAAAAAAGTTTTTTCTATGGGAATTGATTTTATTTCAGAAGCCGGGTGGGGGAATTCAGAGGAACGGTGGAGCGGGAAATGTGTATATATATATATATATACATATGTATAAGTATTCATATATATTTATATATATATATATATATATAGATATATATATGCATACATATACATAGCAAGCATATATATATGAGTGTTTATGTATGTGAAGGTTTTTACATTAATTGTTTATTATTAAGAGCAAGTGCTACAGATACATTTTAACTGTTTGCACTTTTGTTTTAAATGTTTCTATTGCCGTTGTTGGTTGGAGTGTGTTTAGTAGTAGAAGTTTGCGTGTCTAATGTATTATTTAAGTTTATGTTTCTTAATTAATTCATTATGCATCTCATCATATTTAATATTCTTTGCTGCCAATGCTTTAAATTTGCCTATTTGAATTTCCACCAATAGTTCGAATGCCTATATATATATATATACATATACATATATATATATATATATGTATATATAGATATATTTATACATGTTTATATACATATACACCCATACATACATTGATATATATATTTATATATATATATATACCGTTATATATATATATATATATATATATATAGAGTTCTTCATTTTGTGTTTGATTTTGGTTTTCGCTTAAAATGTAAACTCTTTTTAATTTGTGTAGTAGTTGTTGCTGCCACCGCCGCCGCCCTCACCACTCCGACGAGCTATAGCTAGAGTCTGCTCCTGCTGATCTTTATAGGTTACATAGACCATTCCCATGGCGCCCAATTTACCCGTTCTGTAGTCATAGGAGTTGACTGTATTAGCATAGCGTGCATCGGCATATTGGTAGTAGACACAGGATGGATGTGGTGTTGATGGTGGTTGTCCGAATCCAAATACTCTTGGTGCTGCCGCTGCCGCCGCTGATGTTGTAGCTGTTGGTGGTTGTTGTAGTGGAGATGCGGCTGTTGTTGCGACGTATGTCGTTGCTGGTGTGTAATAGCCGTAGTAGAGGGGATTAGCGCGTCTGTCGGGTGATTGATGTTGTTGCGGTGGTGGTTGCGCTGCTCCTGGCTGTAGGAGCAGCTGGAGTGGTTGTTGCAAATTGGCAATGGCAGCATGAACACTTCACCTGTGAGATGCAGCTAATATTGTGTAAAGAAATTAATTGCGTTTTAAATAAATTTCTGTGCATTGTTATATGGATGCGGTTTTTGAGATCGTGTTTGTCTATTTGATCTACCTCTGTGTGCCATATGATGGTAGCCTCCACCGCCACCGCCGACACCGATAACGCCGCCGCCTTGCATTGGTGGTGGCACACCAACTCCAACGCCCATGCCCATGCCCACGCCCACTCCGACATTGACATTGACACCAACACCATGATGCATTGGTTGCATATGATGGACTGCAGCAGTCGGATGCGGCATATTATGATTGTGGTGATGATGCTGCTGTTGTTGATGATGATGATGATGATGATGCTGCTGCTGCTGTTGTTGGTGGTGGTGATGGTGGTGGTGCTGCTGCTGCTGATGGTGATGATGCTGTTGCATATGCGTATTGTGGTGATGCTGCTGTTGGTGATGATGATGGAGCGGCTGCTGTGGACCACCACCTCCACCAATCTGCGACATAAACTGAGCGGCCTTCGCTTTGCCATGTTCCTCGGCCAAACGAACCCAAATAGGCTGTGATCCACCCTCAGGAATCGTGTTGTTCAATGTTTTAATTGCCTCCTGGGCCTCTTCGCGTTTGTTGTAGCTGCAATAAAAAAAAAAAAAAAATAAAAAAGACAATTCCCGATTAGAGATATTTATATATACATTAGATAAATAATGTAAGCAACTGCTCCAGAAAGGCGCTTCCTTTTCCAACATTAAGAAAAGGAATATTTTTTAAAAATTTGTCAAATGATTTTTAGAGAATTTTCCATATTTTAATCAATGCTTTTTAAAACGATTATTACAAGATTTAAAAAAAGAATTAGACTAGCAAAGTAGAGAGAGAGGTTAAATCAACAGGAATTCTGTTGAAGAATATAAACCTTATAACCCAATATAGAAAGACGCCTAAATCTTGGGAAGGGAGAAATATAAAGAAATCTGGAGCGACGTTGTTGTCCATTTTATAAATTTTTATGTGATATAAACTATTCGTTAAATACCTCTCCCTCCTTGAATTCGGACATTCGCGTATTACATATGTAAAGGGTGTTTTTTTTTCTCGAGGTATAGAACTTTAATTTGCCATTACTTAACAGCTGTCAAGTGATTTATTTTCAGTTTGATTTGGCAATTCATCATGAGTAGACTTACGCCTGAACAACGGTTGCAAATTCTGCAATTTTATTTCGAAAATAATGCTTCTATGCGGAATACGTATCACGTGAAGCTAATCCTCATGTGTATGTCGAAACAACAGGTTTACATCCAGAAAAACTGACTGTTTGGTGCGGTTTATGGGCTGGTGGAATCATCAGTCCGTACTTTTTTCAAAAACGATTATGGCCAGAACATTACAGTCAATTGCAATCGGTATAGAGCCATGATAACTAACTTTTTTATTCCTAAATTAAACAATCATGATGTCCAGGAGCTGTGTTTCCAACAAGACAGAGCAGCATGTCCCACACCTCGTGCCACAATCAATTTATTGAAAGACACTTTGGGACCTGTGAATTGACCTCCACGATCTTGTGACTTAACACCGTTAGACTATTTTCGGTGGGGCTATCTAAAGTAAGCCACAAATGCTTGACCATTTGGAAGACAACATTCGCCATGTTATTGCCAATATACCGAAAATAGGAGGTCCAAATTGGACTACATCCGAGCCAGCCGTTACACTTATATGCCAGAAATCATTTTTAAAATGCAATGCCACAAAAAGAAAAATCATGTCAATCGAAGAATTCATCGTTGTTTTATTCCAATTTAAAGTTCTATACCTCGAAAAATGCACCCGTTATATACAGTGAAAACTCTCTTGGACGGACGGTGATCGTCGACCGCTCGAAAGAGAATTTTATGCCTCATGTGTTCTCAACAAAATAAGTTTTTGAGATATTATTTCAGTAATTAAAAAAATTCTGGTTTTATAAAAAAAAACCTTTAAAAGCTGTTGTTTTAGGTTTGCTTCGGTTTCTGGTTCAAAATCTTCTTTTACTGGCCAAAATGAAAACTTTTGTGATTTGGTTAACTGATACATTTTGACTTTATAAGAGCGACGAATAATTAAATTTGGTTTTTATATCCCTAAAAAAGTTTGCAAACTATTGTTTATATAAATAAAAGGAAAGTTTCAGCAACGATCTGAAGCACATTTCTGGTATAAAAAACTTCAATAAGAAAACTTGACTATTTTTTACTATTTTTGTATTCTAATTACTTTGTTCCATTTCAAAAAAAAAAAAAATGTGTTGACTATATTTTATAGATACTGTCCAAATATCTATGATCTATCGAATAATTTGACAGAATTGTCTCCTTTCACAAAATGTCCCCTAAAACTTAATTGTCAAATGGAGAATTAGCAAAAATATTCAAGTTTATACAAAAAACTTCTTCAGTTCGAACTATTTTTTACTATTTTTTTTCTTTTCTTTTTTCAATTGCGGCTGCTTTTGGTGTTGCCAAAGAAAGTTTTATTTTACATTGATAATAATTTGAATATTATTTAAGTTAAGTCTCTACTTGGTATATGGTACACTCAAGTTGTATATTACTTGCTTAATATAACTTATGTCATAATTATAATCTTTACGAAACATGATTTCTCTTTATCTGACTTTAACAAAATATGGAATACAAATATTTATTAAGTATATACATAATTCGATGTGCCACATAAATATTTATATCTTACAACATTGTGAGTTATTAGCTTTAATGAAAATGATCTAAGGAGGAAGGATTAAAGGAAGGGTTTTTGTGTTTTGTGCACATAAAATACAATTTAAAAGCTACAAGGATGGGCTCTAAATTTTGTCCTTTGTAAAAAATTGTAAGAAAGAAGTAAATGAATTGAAGAAATGTAACGATATCAAAGCAAATGGAAACTCACAAACTTTTCCCAACTTAAAAGAATTATTCAACTCATCTACGAGAATTTTGAGTATCGATATGAAATTTCAAATCCCATAATTAACGATTCGAATCAAATTGAAATATGCAATCTCGTCAATTGAATTCCTAAACACTAATAAATTTAACTCAAAAATTATAAACTAAAGCTAACTTTGACCGCACTGCGCTACACATAAAACATTATTTAATCGGATGTTTTTATGGTAGCTTAATAGAAATAATTAACTGATTTTTATGAAATGATTAAACACTAAGTTAAGTCCCAATTAAAGATTGAAAATAGGCGATTTTTCAGGCGAACAGTTCCTACGGCAGCTAGATATTATAGGATATCGATTCTGATTAATCTCGTTAGGGACACAAATATATATATATATTTATGCGTTTGAAAATTCTTTAATAATATTTAAATAAATACATTTTCCGTCAAAACTAATAATTCACTTCCATTGTGTGTCCTCACACAAACACATCTATTTTACAAAACTCGTATATAAACTAAACTAAACTTAACTTAAACTTAACTAAAAGACTATATTTTGTACTTACCGAACAAAAGCTACACCACGGGGACGACCAGTGAGTTTGTCCCGTAGAATATTGCGTTGGACAATTTGTCCAAATGGTGAGAAAATTCTATCGAGCATTTCATCATTGATATTGCGCGACAGATTAATGACGTATAAATTGGTATCTTTGATGGATTGTCCGCCAGGACGGGCATAGGAAACCTGAAACACAAAAAAGTGTTAAAAGATTTGTGGAGAAGAATGCATTAAACTTATAGTTACCTTCAATCGTTTGTTACGCACATAGAAACCATTAAGTTTCTGTATGGCCTCCTCAGAATCAGCCTCAGCATTATAATCAACGAAGCCGTAGCCAAAGCTGTATCCGGTCTAGAGGGAGAGAGCCAAAAAGAGTGAGACAGATGTAAGGGTTATTCGGATTTGTGTATTGCATAGAGACAAGGACAGCCTGTACTAAGATTGGCCATGTGACCAGTAACCCACCGAGGCAGGACATTAGAGCTTTAATCACCTTGAAATCACGCATTATTTTACAGGTATTAATGGAACCACAGCTGCTGAATAAATTATAAAGCTCACGGTCTGTCATATCTTGAGGCAAATAATTAATAATCAAATTGGTAGCACTAGTGCGATCATCATGATTGTTGCCTGAAGATGGCGATGAGAAATTGCCACCCTGTTGTTGCTCTTCCATGCCAGGATTGTTGTTATCAAGATGCTGCTGCTGCTGCTGTTCATGTTGATTATCACCATCCTCTTCCTCCAATTGCTGATCCTGGCCAGGCTGTTGCTGCTCCTGATTATTACCATTGTTCTCATCTAGAAAATGTTCTTCATCACTATCATCTTGTTGGCCCTCCCTTTCCACAGCATCGGCTGGCTCCTGTTTTCATGGGTAAGTGAAAAATTAATTTATTGTAAAAAAGTTACCAAATGGAAAAATCGTTTTTGCTATTTTTAAACTGAATGTACCTCAAAATCCGAAGAAGTCTCGTCATCTTCATCATCGTATGGGCGAGAATGGTCGCCTTGCATCTTCTCCGATTGGGACATGACTGTGAAAAGTTTTTCCCTCTTTTTTTTTTGACTTCGTCCTAGACCCTTTTAGATATAACTAATTTCTCTATATAGTTTTGTGTCTCCACAGACTTGTCCGACAAAAAAAAAAACCAGACAACTACTGAAAAAAAAGGAGAAATGGAAAAAATTAGAAAAGAGAACTTTTAATTTTTGCAGCGCAATTTAAAAAAAAAAATCCGTCGAAGGGTAATGCGTATCCTGCGCCGCATCAGCGAAGGACTCGATTTGCACTGCTAACCCGATGACTTCGATTCGTTAAAAATATGTGCAACATAGAGTTTGATTGGCAATTTTCAAATTCGGGGCTGACAGAGCCCCTATTACCCCTCTTCTGACGACCTGATAAGTGGTGTGCTTGCAATCGCCAGGGGGGACACTCGAGATGGATGCGCACTGCCACAACATTCGGGATGCGCCTGAGACTGCATTCAATGGTAAGGGGAAGGTGGTCGGAAAATATGTCGCTCTGACGTACACGAAAATTGTGTATTAAAAAATGCAAACTATATTAACCCTGAAGAAGGAAGAAGAAGCAGCCATAGCGGCAGCGAGAAAAAGTGTACCTCTCTTTTGCACTCACTCACACAACTGCAGAAAAAAAAATTAACAACACTTGTCTTCAGCATTAAACCAACAATTTTATAGAAAGTCGACTTTAGTTCAATTCAGTGCTTTACCAAACAAACAATCACTTGCAAATTCTGTTCAATTATTTTCTACTTCACTTTTTCAGCACAATTTCACATTTATTTTTAAGCACTTACCGCTTGCTACACTTCTCTACTGAATTTTCTAAAATCGATAAGAAATGCTAGCGTATCGATATATTAAGAAAATTATCGAAAACGAAAAAAAAATAAGAAAAGTATGCCCATCATCTTTGCATCAATTGGGAACGTTAGAATACGAAACTCAACAAAGTTTATTATAAATAGCCTTTTCCCACAGAGCACATCTCCGGAAAACGGTCGGAACTGATTATAGGCGGAGTGTACTGAGATACATAAATAATTATAATATACAAGTGCACAGTATATGACTAATTGGATTTGCTGTTTCTTAACAGCATAATAAGTTACAGTATTTATTAGCCTTCAATAGAGATAATTTCAAATTACAGAAGTTAATGACTTTCCGTAAAACAGTTGATATTTTAAATGTCGTTGGTAAGACTGATATAAGAATTCGAATGTAAAATAATTCCAAAC
Organism: Drosophila emarginata; assembly: GCA_037075365.1. Lineage (NCBI taxonomy): Eukaryota > Metazoa > Arthropoda > Insecta > Diptera > Drosophilidae > Drosophila > Drosophila emarginata. The sequence continues at coordinate 806,931 of JBAMCD010000174.1, forward strand.
TTATGTGCCAATAAAGTTTGATCAAATTTTATAGTTTTTTTCTAAAATGCAACATGCTAACATTAACTCGGAAACAAAAAAGCCTTTGGTACCTAAACTACATTGTGTACTGCTAGATCCCTTACGTACGTAAACAAATTTTGTCCAATAGAAATCAGCATTTTTTAAAGTTTGGAATAACTTTTAATTTCTTTTCTGTTTCGTATTAAAGAAATATCCCCAGGATATGGCTAAAATTAATATAATAGGGTTGAAATATAAGGTGTTTTGCTCTTTCGGAATCACGGTCTAACATTGAAATTAAATTACAGCCGTTTCTATAAAATGTACACAGTGGGAATAATCATAGTAGTAATTATAAATATTTAGCAAACCGATAAATTTATGTATGTACATATGTATCCATATTGTGTTATTGTATTATTAGTATAGTTTAACACATATTTTCGTATGTTTCAGTCCCGTAAGTACCGGTATTAAAATGACTGTATCGATAAGAGAGAGAAAAACAATGTTTGCGTCCATGTGGAATGTTGAATAATGCAAATGTGTGAAAATTCATTACTAGAGATGTTGAATTCCCCTATCTTACTTGCACTGCCAAGGCAATGACTCGTTACAAGTACTGAGTGCCCATCCCTGGGTTTATTGTGTATGCATATCCATATGTGTATATATGTTGTTGTATTGGTTGAATCTTTTTTGTAATTAGTTCTCAAGAAGTTTTTTAAACAATTGCAAGTGCAGTTGTCACTGCATCTGCTGACTCAACTGAAACGCAAAAACAAAAAGATATAAGGGGAAAGAAAAATTGTAAGTACTTGTTTCTAATGTGTCGCGACGGGCTTAGCAATACAACCCTCAACTTGAAATACACAAAAGAAAAGAGAGAACACGAGAATACGCAATAAGTAATATCGACCTTACGGCTTCCATACGGACAGTGCGACGACGACAGAATTATTTACCTCTCTCCCTCACTCTTTCTTTCATTTGGACAGACTCTCCGATCAGACATTTCTGACGTAGCAAAGAAGAAAGAGTTGGACAGGAGGGAGCTGTCATCATGCCTCAGCTAAGGACCGCTGCCGCTGAAGCAGCAGCAGCAGCTGCCGGTAGTGGTGCCAATGGTCAGCCGCTGGTAAAGATTGGACATTATCTCCTTGGCGCCACCCTGGGCACCGGTACATTTGGGAAGGTCAAAGTCGGTGAACATCAAATAACACGCCTTAAAGTCGCCGTTAAGATACTTAATAGGCAAAAAATTAAAAGTTTGGATGTAGTGGGAAAGATCCGACGAGAGATTCAAAATCTAAAACTCTTCCGACATCCGCACATTATCAAACTGTATCAGGTGAGTAAAACCAATTAAAAATATGATCATTAACTCATCACCCTTCAATTCATTGGTTTTTATTCAATTATAGTATTCAAATGTCTTTTTCTCTGCCATGCGACTAAATTAAAAAATTTTTTAAAAACTAGAAGAGCGGGGTAACTTCATCCGTGTCGAAATTTGAATACCCTTGCAAATTCTCCATTTGATAATTTAAATCAATAAAATCTATGAATTGAAATCAGAGCGTTACGAAACACACAGCATGCAATTATATTAGCTGAGGGTAAGGTAGCTATATGTATAGTCAACTATATCAATAGACAACCGATTTAGCAGAAACATAAAGAAATATATAAAACTAACATAAATTATGTGTAGTGCCCTTAACTTGACAAAACAAAAAACCTTTTTATTCCAAACTATTTTTGTTGGTCAATCTTTTTTCTATGATACAATTCAGTTAAATGATTCTCTTGAATCCTTTTACAGATCTTTATATCTGTATATCAAGACTAGCTGGCTATATAAACTCAGCTTGTCATGGTCATCACTTTACTTCGTATGTTGGAAAATCTTCCTTCTATGCGTTAATATACCCTTTCAGCAAGAGTATAAATCCCGGAAGTTAACTTTAATTCCAATGTTGTCCGATCTAAACGAAATTTAATCATTTATTTTTTGACTAGAGCGGGGTAACTTCATCCGTGTCGAAATTTGAATACCCTTGCAAATTCTCCATTTGATAATTTAAATCAATAAAATCTATGAATTGAAATCAGAGCGTTACGAAACACACAGCATGCAATTATATTAGCTGAGGGTAAGGTAGCTATATGTATAGTCAACTATATCAATAGACAACCGATTTAGCAGAAACATAAAGAAATATATAAAACTAACATAAATTATGTGTAGTGCCCTTAACTTGACAAAACAAAAAACCTTTTTATTCCAAACTATTTTTGTTGGTCAATCTTTTTTCTATGATACAATTCAGTTAAATGATTCTCTTAAATCCTGTTACAGATCTTTATATGTGTATATCAAGACTAGCTGGCTATATAAACTCAGCTTGTCATGGTCATCACTTTACTTCGTATGTTGGAAAATCTTCCTTCTATGCGTTAATATACCCTTTCAGCAAGAGTATAAATCCCGGAAGTTAACTTTAATTCCAATGTTGTCCGATCTAAACGAAATTTAATCATTTATTTTTTGACTAGCAAAATTTTTTTTCTAATTAAAAATTGCGGAATTAGCCATAAATCTATAAATGTATGTGCTATTATTATTTATACAAAATTAATCTTTTCGGCGATCTGGATTTTGAGATACTTTTTTATTTATCCAGAGAAAAAGTGTTCCCAGCTAAAATTAAAAAGTTGATTATAAACTAAGAATAGTCCTTCAAAGGCATCCAGGCATCCAAGCAATGATATGAAAATCACACTTGGGATTAGGAATCGTCGAATTTCATCATTTTACAATGGCCAGAACGTTCTTCGCTGTATTTACTATATTAGTAACTAGCTTTTTAGAACAGCACACCGATATACAATTATCAAAATTCAGATATATGTACATGTACATATATAGAAGACTTCCGGGTAAAGCATGAGAAAGTTTTATCGTTTAATAACATTAGTTTTACGTCACATAAATTTTTTTTGATTGGTGTAGGTCGTGAGTTAAATATAAAGAAGGGTCTCAAATGACTCCCTTATTAAGTTACATCGATTTCTTAGAAAAAACATTCTTAAAAGTCTATCGGTTAGACAAAAATCCAATCTTATATAGCAACCAACTGATGGCCTTTGGAATTGCAGATATTTTTAACTTCTTAAATTTATAAATAATTTAACCTTTTCTTTTTGTCGCAGGTAATTTCTACACCTTCGGATATCTTCATGATAATGGAGTACGTCAGCGGAGGAGAACTCTTTGATTATATTGTGAAACATGGAAAATTGCAGGAGCATCAGGCTCGACGATTTTTCCAACAGATCATTTCGGGAGTCGATTATTGCCATCGTCATATGATTGTCCATCGGGATCTTAAGCCAGAGAATCTATTGCTTGATCATAATATGCATGTAAAAATAGCCGATTTTGGATTATCCAATATGATGCTTGATGGTGAATTTCTTCGTACCTCATGTGGTTCACCGAATTATGCAGCTCCCGAGGTAATTTCGGGTAAACTATATGCTGGTCCTGAGGTGGACATATGGTCATGTGGTGTTATACTGTATGCCCTGCTATGTGGCACTCTGCCCTTCGATGATGAGCACGTTCCCACATTGTTTCGGAAGATCAAATCTGGTATATTTCCTATACCGGAGTATCTTAATAAGCAGGTGGTAAATTTAGTATGCCAAATGCTACAGGTGGATCCCTTGAAACGGGCCACTATTGAGGAGATTAAGAAGCATGAATGGTTTCAAAAGGATTTACCAGCCTATCTATTCCCTTCATCAATTGAGCAGGACTCGAATGTAATTGACACGTATGCCGTTGCCGAGGTGTGCACGAAATTCGGGGTAAAGGAATCGGAAGTGCATAATTCCTTGCTTAGTGGTGACCCACATGATCAGCTTGCCATAGCGTATCATTTGATTATTGATAACAAGAGATTTGCCGATGATGCCGCCAATCAAATTAACGAGATCAATAATTTCTTTGTGGCTGGGTCCCCACCCCCACCTCCTCCAGTACCCATAACTCTGTTATCGAGTCATTCGCCAAATGAACGTGATGTGACCGTTATAGTCGGTGGTGGTGGTGGCACCGCTGCTAGTTCTGGCTCAGCCACGCCGGTGCCGTCCAATGCATCCTCGGCTCCTCCAATTAGCTCATCTGTCATCCCCAGTATTCGTCCACATCCCGAGCGTATTGCTCCGATGCGTGAACGTCAATTGGCTATGTCGGTTCAAAATTCTGGCGGTGCAGCCTTCCCTGAAAAAACAGCACGTGGCGGTACTCCTATCAAGCGAGCAAAATGGCATCTGGGCATACGATCTCAGAGTAAGCCCAATGACATTATGCTTGAGGTCTATCGGGCAATGAAGGCTCTTAACTACGAGTGGAAGATTATTAATCCCTATCATGTCCGCGTTCGACGTCAAAATATCAAAACCAGCAAGTTTTCGAAAATGTCTTTACAACTCTATCAGGTGGATGCAAAAAGTTACTTGCTGGACTTTAAATCCCTGACCAACGACGAAGTCGAGCAGGGCGATGATGTTATTATGGAAAGCCTTACGCCGCCGGCACACAGTTCATCCGGTGGACTGATGCCGCTACAACCGACGGGACATCATACAATGGAGTTCTTTGAGATGTGTGCGGCATTAATTATACAGTTGGCCCGTTAAATAATTGGTAAAACGAGAGATAAACACCAATGGCGAAATACCAAAGTATTTTTTTTTTCTTTTAATTGGATGCTCGCCTTTATTAATGCTTTCTATCGCTGACCAGGGAGTTGTTCTTGTTGTTGTTAATACCAACTTCTATATTTTATATATATATATTTTTTTGTGTATGTATGTTTTTCTTCAGTTGATTTTCCTGTGTTTTTATTAAGTTTTCTTTGTCAGGATTCTATGTATTTAGTCCAGTCAGTCATAAACCCAATTGACCCAATATTGTAATCCATTTACTATTATAAAATTTGATTTTGGGCTAAAAGACTTTCGTAATTATCTATGCAATAAATAATACAAAATTAAAAATATAATGTTGTATTTTATATGAAATAAATTGACTTGACTATATCTTGCAACATGGAAAGGCCCAACTCTTGAAATATTTATTAATTTAAAATTAATTCCACCACATCGCACCATAGCGTATAATACCGCTCACTCTTATTAATGCAACAACAGACAGTAACATGCTATCTCTCTCACTTTCGTCAACGAATGATAAAAATTAGCTATGTATGCATATGTATTTATGTATCCAAGCTATTTATTCTCCGATTTTTAACTAACTGATAAAAAAAGGCTTTATAATTCAGTGTGACAAAAAAAAAATAATCTTTGATTTTTTATTGCGAATTAAGTTTAAACTTATAAAAAACTTAAAAAATAAAAAGTTAATTGTAAAACAAAATAAGTTTATTACAAAATAAACTTTTTAATAAATAAACTAAATAGAGCTACATTATTTAGACACGATCTGGGTGTTCCCTACGACCGGGGAATAAGTTTCAATTGACTATCAAAAATAGGAAATGTTTCCTTCTGGCTGTTGCATACAATTTGTGCCTATATTACTATATCCTTATAGCCTATAGATACAAGGAAAAGTGTATTTGTACTTTCTAATAGTCACCAATTAAAAATTAAATTAACTAAAAGTTCCCTTCATATGTTTTGGCAGCAAATTTGTCGTTCAATTTTCATATAAACATTTGCATTCGGGCAATAAAATAAAACATAACTACATATATATATCCCGACTTGATTCATAATTAGTTAAGTGCTTCTAATACTCCAGTACATTTGTTTTTTCCTGAATTAAAAACGTTTTAAACTGGTTGAAAAAACAATATTATAGATAGATATAGATAGATAAATATACCGACTAAAATTGTATATAGTCAAAAGAAAGTCGTAGAAACCCATAAAAACTTGGCTAAAACTAGGATAAGTTGGCGGTAAATCTAATTGAACTTCTTAATCTGTATAACAGACTCGATTCTGTTCATTTTCTTTGCAACTAATTTAATTAATGATCCAAATAGCTTCTCATGTGATAACAACGCTGCACATTGTGTGAAATTGATTTAAATTACAATTAAAATAAACTAAAACTCTAAACAGCACTTTCAATTGCTCGATAATATATGTATGTGTACGGTCCATTGTTGTCGTTTCATATTTCATAACAAACCATGTTGTAAACTTTTTTATATTTGTTCCAACAACATTTAAAAAACACAAAAAAAAAACAAACCAATCCCTGCCAACATTCTATATTCTTTATATGTCAAAGTTAGAAATACCAAATTTCCTGACAATGGCTTGTAAAATAATCGGCTAATTGATCTAAAACTTTGTTTCTGAGAGATCGTTCTTATGGGAGCTATGTAATACAGTCAACAGATTCTGATAAATTCTTCAAGTTTTATCAGATTCGGAATAAAACTACCCAATTTCGTGACATTTAATTGGAAAACAAGAAAGTTATTGATGTTAAACCTTATCGTTCTTATGGAAACTATATGATATGGTCAATCGATCGAGATGATTCCGATGATAGCAAAAAGAAGTCTATAAGCAAAATGTCAGCTCTGTAGTCCCAAGGGTCTCGGAAAGGATCCTATTGATTCAGACTTTCGGACAGGGTTATATCAACTCAGCTCAGTCATGATGATCATGACTATATATATACTTTGTAAAGTCGGAAATATACCCTTCTCTTAATTAATTAATGAATTCATGTCAACAACTGCACCTATTGAGCGCCTATTTAGTTATGATCAACTTGAAAATATGACACAAATTTTTAACTGAACATTATTTGTATATGTTTTTACAACATATTTTATATAATAAAATCTAAATATATACAGTGACTCCAACGAATAATCGGACAAGATTTCCAAATTCCGACATACTTCAGGCTGTATAGAGCTCCATTTCAGCCGTAAAGCATCTTTTAATTGGTCCGATTATTCGTTGGAGTCTCTGTATAAGGCTTACTGATTATTTTGTTATTGTATGATAGCTTTACATAAGTGAGAACAAGCCATAATTGCATATATATAATAAAACATTTCGCAGTACATGAATAAAATTTTGACTTATTATTGTGTATGTATATGTATTTGAAAATTGAAAATTTAATTTGAACTATAAATAAAGTCTTTTAATGTTTTTCATTTTGTAATGTAATGGAAAATAATTTTATTGATATTACTCTTTTGAGTTTCAATTAAGTACACTTTCGTTGACATATTAAGGTAGCTTTTAGTTACTTTAAAGAAATAGTTTTATTGTCGTTAATAATGAAGTGAAATTTTCTGAATGAAATTGAAAAAATATTGAAATTAATTTTAACAGAACACTAATAGGCATATGTATATGTATGGTATGTACAAAAATACAATTATTGATCTTGGAAACCAAAAAGATTTAAAAAGCAATATTAAAATGATCGTCAATTATAGTTAGTATCAAAACTTGTTGGTAAAAAATAAATAAAGACAAGATTTAAAGTGCGGCTAAAATATAAAAAAAAAAATAATTAATTAAATAATAGTTGGCTTTTCGGTTTTATATTCTATAAGCAGATTTTGATTTTCACTTTTATTGATACAGTATACATATGTATATGTACACACGTATAAGAAATACTCTTAAATACAATGTAAAACATATACATATGATATATTTACTCTATACAATTTAGCCCTGTGTAGTCCTATTCGCAATTTTTCTATTTCTTTACCTCTGTATAGATTCCATTGCTGGTTTTTTTTACCTAAGACTAAGACTAATATATTTTTATTGTTTTTGCTGTTGCTTTCGCTTTAGTTTATCAATAAGTGTCTCTATGCTATTAGCATCTACTAGACCAATGAATTTGTCAACTACGACACCATTTCGAAAGGCCAATACAGCGGGCACAGCCTTGACTTCAAATGTTTCAACCAGATCCAAATTAGTTTCCACATCGATAACTGCCAAGTCTATTTCATTGGAGTTCTCCAGAAGTTCCAGCATTTTGGGTGTAAGAATTTTGCATGGATCACACCATTCGGCATGGAAATTGACAATTACTGGATTATCGCTATTAATAACCTGCAGAACAAACGAAATAATAATAGAAAAATATCAGTGGACCCAAAACAAATATACGCCATTATCAAAGCTGTTGGCGGCCAGATTGCCTCACGTAGACCAAGACAAACACAGACAACTATGCAAATATGTATTTTCCATAAGATTTCGTTTCGTTTTTGTCGTATCACCTTCTGATCAAAATCATAGTGGTCCTTGATCACCAGCTTCTTATATACCATTTGGGACTGTGACAAACACTTTTGAGTCGCCGCCTGTGGGGCTATGGCAATGCGTTGACAGCTAATGTAAGCGCTGGTCTGGATTGCAGCCAGTCGTAAAGCAATGCCCTCGGCAGCTATTTTGAGCATAATTACAGGTAATTTGACTGGATTTTGATTGGTAGTAGATGTATTTTGTAATTATTTACTTTGCTCGAACTTTTATTCGATTACCTTTTAGTCGATAATTTTTAACTGCAACACTAATATATGCCATTCACTGCGAAAAATTTGACATTCACAACAAAATTGTAAACAAAGACAGCCAGGAAGAAATAAACAAAAGAAACAAAATTTAAGTTTATTTTTAAGCACGCAAAATGCTAATAGCACAAACGGCACGGAATAGAGGGTGCTAAATTTTGCTATGAGGGAATAGCTTGCTGAAGGTTAGATAGAGTTGTTGACGTAACTATCAACACCAAAACTAGCTAAATATCGATAATTTTCCATTAAATGATATTATTAATTTTATAAATTTAGCAAGCAATCAATTTGTAGCGTTTTCCAACGTTGTGCACAGTGAATTTTAGCCTTTAGTTTGAAACTACGTTCATAAAGGGTAATTGTGAAGGAAATATTTACCTTTACATGAATAGATTCCAAGATTGGGTGAGTGAATGGCAATACTTTTTGATTATTACTAAACCATTAGTTCTCCAGCAGATAACTAAACTTCCCCTACAATAATCGCTTTATATATTTCGCAAAATATGCAATTCTATTTAAAAATTATAAATAACGTTTTTCGAGAAGTTCGTTTATAAGAAGATTCAACCAAAATTTTGAATAATCAATTGAAAGTTTACAAGCAAAACACTTTTCGCACCTTCATTTTAAGCCATTTTTAAAACTAGTGTTAATAAATAACTATTCTTTTGAAAAAAAAAAATTTCCCGCAATAGTGTTTTTAGTTTATGTAAGTGGTGGTATTTTGTCATAATAGGCAGAAATAGGCCAAAATAATCGATTAGACTCTAAAAAATCGAATAAACCCACATGTTATTTTGTTATTATCTCTAGTTTTGTTTGTAACGCGAAATGTGAAACGTATGCTAACGTTTGGGGCCAAAAACGAGTTAAAAGCATTGTTTAAAGGATGCAAAGGAGAATACGTCAAGCACAGACGTTAGTGTAATCGATAAAGTGACTGTCGATAAATACTGCAGGCCGATCCATGTGTTGACCATTTCATCGAAAAGTAGCGTTCGTATTGGCTTACATGTGGGAGAGGGACAAGAGATAAACCAAAACAGTCAGTTACGGTCTACGCGCGCTCGCATTTTCCTTTTTGCTTATCTTACTCTACGGAAATGTTGTTCTAATTATTAAGTTCTTAATACCAATTTTGTTGTGTATTTGTGTAAAACTGTTGTCACTGCTGCTACTATTGACCATTTCAATTTGTTTGTAAGTATTATCATATTACAATTCTTAACACCAAGTGAGTACATAATAAAAAGGACAATTCATATGCTAAAGTTGAAGTCAAGCTCAGAGTTTGTGGGCATATGTTTTACCACCACCTCACAGAAAATAATAATTCTTTTTGAGGTTTTGTCAAATTCCAATTGGCATTGTGGCTTGTTCCCAATGTGTATGTTTGTGTGTTGATGTGTGTTTGTGTATGTTTCCACCCTAAAAAGGGTGAGTGCGTTTTTCTTCTTTGAAACGCGAACACAGCTCGACTCCGACTTCGATTTGGGCTTCGTTTTCATGCGCGCAGCTTCCCACCTTGAGCCAGAGCCGGATTTTCAACCCCTCTTAAAACATGTTTTTCGCTGGCACGGCTCGGCTCACACACACACACACACACACACACAAGCAAGTTCACATGTATGTATGTACATATATACATGCACACAGCCCTTGACGCGTTATATGACATCAACACAGAGGCATTTTTTCTTTATGGTTCTAAATCAACTCTCACAGATTTGTTTCCCACACACACACACACACACACACACACACACACACACACATACACACACATACACACATACACATACACATACATATAAAAAGGAAGCTTTATCCTGTCTCTTGTAATTTTTTAACACCGTAAGGCAAAATGGGCCGGCTAAATTTTAAAGAATCAAAACAAGTTGAAGAAAGGGTTTCCGATCTCGGAGTTGAGCCAGTTTCTGTTTGTATAAGTACATAAATCCCAGGTAATACGAGTCAACATAGGTTCTTGACTCGTGTAGGATGTAAAAGTTTGATTATAATTGTTTAAACTATTTTATTCCAATATGACAAGATTTGCCTATTATACATATATACACACATACAAACATATGTACATATATACATATGTACATGTGTATACCCATACATACATCCATTTTCATATCAGAAAAATAAGTTTGGTTATTTATATACAATGTATGTATGTATGTGTGTCCGACTTAGTAGTACTAATCATTCCATTTTTTAGTATTTTTAATAATAAGTTCACTATTTAAGTAATTTGAATTCGGTCATATACATATATATTTATTGTATATGTATATATATATAAATATATATGTACATATATATGTATGTATATGTTTCTTTCTTAGTATGTACTGCCGGTTTAAAATCACAATTTGCAATGCTATAAAACCTTGGAAGTTAGAATGGGCCCTTTAAATTGTTTGTTTTGTGATGTTTTGAACTAAAAATATCCCCAAGTAAATATAAATTTGAGTTGGAATCACAGCTGCCGTAACCAGTTGGCGTGGAATTTTCTGCCACAATTCCATCTATTTAGTATTATAGAAGAAATAAATCTCGTTTTTTAATCAAAATTTGAAATTTGAAAATCAAACTAATGGCCTTGTCTTATAGAATATTTTCTTATATTCAGTGATATAGGAAGGACCTAAACTAATAAAAGTTATATTCATACTAATTTATTTCTACCTTATTACTCCTTATTATTCTCATAATATGTGATCCTTATACAGAAACTTAAGATTTACCAAATTTTTCTCGCAAAATAGTTAGCCAAAATCAAAATAATAATTTTGTCTTAAAACATTAAATTCTTTTTTTTTTAGTAAAAAATAATAATACCGAAATTTATGTACTTAAAATAATCGTTTTATTCACTAAACGCATATTCCCACTAAATTTTATTCATCGGTCAACTATAACATAGTGCTTTCATAGGAATTTTCAAAAACATCCGAGAAACTAATTTCCTTCCTAATTTCGAATATCCTTCCAATTCAATTAGTTTCTGTTAAAGTAAATGCAAAAAAAAAAAATAATGATTTTTAATCCTTTTATTTGCGAACATTTTGTCCGGTGCATTTGTTAATGCATTTCGCCATATTTGGGGTTTTAGCGCCAAAAAAGATACTTTTTTTTTAAATATGGTTTAGGGAAATAGATTTAAAACCTTTTTTGCATTATTAGCCATCAGCTGGAAATTATGGGAAATCGAAAATCTGAAATTTAAATATTTTAAAAAATTGTTCACACCGGCTTTCAATGTAAATAGTGCCCCCGAATCAATTAAAGTTTTGATTAGACAATTTTAAAGTTCATAGAGTTGATTATGATAAATTTTTAAATTTGTAACTGCCATTTTGGAAGAGTAATGACAGGTTATGTGAGTTTAGGTTTTCGATTTTCAACGATGAATCAGGAAATTCATGAATATTCTTTGTATCAAAGCTTTAAAGTGGCATTTTATTGACAATTTAATGGGAAAAAATTTATAAGTTAAACATAGAATTTATATATAGAAAAAGTGCACCAAGCTTAAAGTGAATCGTTAATGTAGTTTTTAAGTAAAAGAGATCCCTGACTTTTAAAAAGATGTTTTAAGAATATAAAATTAAAACATCAGAAATATATTGTATTAGTATAGATGACCAACTTTAATATAGTCAATAACCTCGAAAATTCCACTCTAATCAAAACAAAATATCAAGAATAAATTGAAGGACATTACCCATCGGCTGGAAAGGTTCAATTGAAATATAATCGAATAATAATCTTGGGAAATAAGTTCTTTTGATGTTATTTAAGGTGAATTTATTAATTAATATGCTAAAAATGAAATTTATTTCGAATTTAAGTATACTAAATTAGGACATACAGACTAGCATAAGATTTTCGATTAACCATTTTCAAACTTAAATATGCAAAAATTTCGAAACAGCTGTCATATGTATGTACGAAATTTTATGATTGTCACAAAATTCTCAATGGCATCCACTCATGCTTAATGTTTTTTTTTTCGATATAATAATGATATATTAAACTAGAATATTATAAAACTAGTCAAACGTAAAATGAATGAACTTTCTTTATTATCAATCTAAAACTTTATTAATCTAAAACTTTATTCTTTATTGATCATACCTATGGAATCGATAAACTATGATGAGGTAGTTCGATCGGGATGATTCCGAGATAGACAATGCCTCTAGCAAAAAGAAGCTTATCAGCTCTATAGCTTTAAAGGAGGAGATCGGCTTAATCCAGATAGGGGGACTTGGCTATATAAAGTCAGCTTGTCGTTGTGATCAAGAATATATGTACTTGATATAGTTGGTAATGCCTACTTATGTGTGTGTGTTCTTTTGACCAAAATTAAAATACCCTAAAATATCGTCTCAATTCGAATTATTTATTCGTTCGATCAAACAGATCCATTTTCTACAATTTAGTCACAAATGGCTTCTTTTTTTTAGGAAAATACCTTAGATAATTGGAAGAGTTTGTTAAAATTTTAGGAAGCTGCGCTAAGTGCGATCATTTGAAGATAAAAAATTCAGATGAGAGTAAACTTATTTTGTTCGTCCCCTAAAAAGAAAGTACAGCTCGAGTACATACAGAAACTAACGTGCTGAATTTAGCATACGAATTTGAAGATGCTTTTCCAATCACGGACAAAACTATGTACATATATATATATATATATATAGATATACATACATATATACCCATGCTAAATGAAGCAAGCAAGTTGTCCCTGCGGACATTGAGTATACCCTTTTCTAAAGTCAAAAACGCTTCAAGTCGCCATCAATTGACAATTTGACCTGCGTAGGCACTAAACGAATGTTGACACCAAATTTGGTTACTCTAGCTCTTATAGTCTCTGAGATTTAGATATTCAAACGGACAGACGGACGGATGGACTGATCAAGAATATAAATTCTTTATGGGGACAGAAAATTTTCCTTCTGCCTGTTGCATACATTTCAGCGACTTTAATATACCCATTTACCTCTATGGGTAACGGGGTATAAAAATAACTTAATAAATAATAATAAATAAACTTACTACCACGATTATGAATAGAAAGCATTCAATTAATTGGTTTGCATCTAAATTGGTTATTAGCTAGTTCAAAAGCATTTCTTTTAAGCATTGTCAGAGCCTTCGGTCGTGCCGATTAGAAAAATATATGGTAATTTATATAAATATATGTATTAGGAGATAATTCCTTCTTTTGCTTCAAAACCTTTTTGCAAAAAAAATAAGTATTTAAATATCCCCAAAATGTATGTTAGAACATAATAAAACTCTTAACGATTTCCCTGAAATTTATGAAAAAGAGTCGAAGTTAAAAATATATCGATTGTCCAATTCGCTTTATCATTTGAAACTATATTAACTGATTTATATGTATATATGTATAGTATTTTTTCTATAAAACATTAAAAGTAAATTAATCAAGCAAGTCCTTACTGACCAAATTATTTATACTCTGTACTAAGTAGAGATACAAAAGTGAGTTTAACTCCCCCCGAAATCGCCATCAATTTAATATAAACTTTTTGAAGCACCTCTACTTGGTACAAGGTATACTCAATCGACAGTCGACAGGGACAATTTGCTTGCTTAATTTGGTGAAAAATCGATTCTTTTTTTTTTTAACTAGAAAAACTTATTACTATTATTGAAGTTATTTGGTATTTATGTTTCCAATCATCCAGTGATAAGTCCTGATGTACACTTCTTTTCCGAAGCACGCATTTAAAGATGCTGTCACAGGTTCGTATCATTATATTTTTCAATAAAAATGTTATACAATATTTGTGAATAGTCACATAGTAATACCTTATTAAAATCAATACATAAGAATTAATTAATTTTTTTAATAAAAATTTATTAAAATATGTTTTTTTATGATAGAATTAACCTTCCCATGTTAGTGGTAAACGGTTATCAATCGGAATCAGTAAGCCCTTCTTTGAATATTAAAAAAGCCTGTTTGCTGACTTCCAACAATCCTTTAACTTTATCACTGCAATAAAATTGTATAAAATATAAAGTATTAAATATATTAAGCAATTTCGTAGCTTAAATATGTTGTATAGGTTTTTTTTGTGCTCAAAAATTTATTTTGAATTATTGTTTATATATATACATATTATAGTAAAGCTGATTGGTTAAACAAAAAGTGTTCACAAAATTTATATTTGAAACGTTAAACAAAAAAAAAAAAACTTTGATCATTTTATCCAAAATTTAATGCATTTCATATGACCAATACCGTTGAAGAAATATTTCGGTTGGACAGATCTATACATATGTACATATATAACATATAGACGACGTTTCATTTATTTTTAAATATCTTGAACTAAATCTTTATTTGGCACTGATCGTTGCTATGTTGTCTAATATGCTGAGCTTCAAGAAATAATCATAAGACTATGACTATATTATATGAATATTATTATATTATATGAATCAGAAAACGGAAACGTTCGGCTGATTTTATTATACCTTCTGTGTGTGGGTATAAGAACACCCCATGCTGATTTTCCAAAGCTAACTTAATTTATTTTTAACTAATCTAATAATAAGTTGAATATTCGGGCTCGGCTCTATTGGTAGAAAGTTCAATTACCTTTTTGGAATGGGATAATACTATAAGAACACATCAGTATGACGGAAGCCCCCTATATCAACAAGCGCACAAATTGTTGGAGAATCGCTCTGATCCCGGTTCCCTTTACGTTTTTTTTTTTTTTTTTTTTTTTTTTGATACTGCCGATGCAGATGCTGCTGTAAGCTGAGTGGCAAAAGGGAGTGAATGGATGGATGGAGGGGAGGGGTAAATGGTTTCTGGGCGTTGCTGCCAAAAATAAATTTGAACTCAAATCGTGGCACAGGCCGACAACTAGGCAAGGAAAACCGTTTCGATTGCCAAGAAAAACCAACGCAATGAATTGTGGTATATACATACATATATACATATATAGAGATACTTAGATACATATGGGAACGGGAAGGTGTCTATTCGAGGCGCGCTCAAGTGCGCAGCAGAGAAAATGCATTTTCTTCTCGTTTTCATTCTCTATATCCCCCCACACTAGGTCCCTCACTCACTCCCTTTTTTTTCTATAATACCTTGCCTCTGACTTATGTTTACAAATACACACACATCTTCATCGCATCCTCAGAACGCCTTCATTATATATATATGTATGTATGTATGTGTATATATATATATATTTACGTAGCACAAGCATACGTGCCGACCTCAATAGTTTCGAGTTTCAAAAATACTCACACACACACACACACACAGATCATAAATTTTCATCATGATCAGAAAGCTTAAACTGCGACCTATGTATGTACATATATATGTATATATATATATATATATATATATACCCAAATAGTATACTACCCTGCATGCCCATCCCTGTTCTACAAACCAAAACTGACTATGAGTTTTTTGCCCATACAATTTTCTCTCTTTCCTTCTTTTTTAGTCTCTGCGGCCTTGCTATTTTTAAAGTCAAAAATACTCGTATAAATCGGAAAAAAAAATATATATATATATATATTTTTCATCTGCCAAGTTGCCAAGTACAGTCGCTCGTTCATGGCTAGAGATTGAGCGAGTGATCTTTTAACTAACTTGATCAATAATCAGTAAAAGTTTCGAAATTTTCTCGAAATAAAAGTTGAACGAGCGATCTTTAAATTCAAATGATCAATGATCAATCGATTTCGGTTTTCAACACATAAAGTACAAGTAAGCTTTAGGGTAATAATCACTTATATTAAATTTTTAATCAATGTGATATTCTCATTGGTTCTAGTTATATTATATTATATATAGTATATTATAAGGAATTATTTTTTAAAATGATATTAACACTCCGGTTTGAGGATTTAAACTCAATTTCCATGAGATGGCTAAAAACAGTGTTTTAAATCAATAACTGTTTTGTAATTTATCGTACTTTTGCTGATATTTAGCCTAGTTTAATGTAAATTTTGGTAAATGTTATGAAATTTGTAATAATGGCTAATAGAAATCTATATTTAAATAATATTTGGTAAGAAGCTTCGTTTGTTTGTTTTTCTTTTTTATGGCTTTAATTATTTGATTTTATAACATTTTGTTGAAGCTTCAGTTAACTTGTTCAATTGTGGTGTAAGAATTATTGTTATTTGGTTTATAATGCCAATGGAATGTGAACCAAGTGTTTTTCTCGCTTTTGTGCTATGTAAAAGATATTTTGTTTTTGTTGTCCGCTATGAAGCTGCGCTCTCTCTCTTTCTTTTTCAGTTTCCTGACTGCCCACATACACACACACATACACATATACATACACAGACACTTTTGGTTGGAAAATTGCCAACCCCTCATGGCGCTTTCTGGTTTTTTTTTTTTTTTGTTTTTTTTTTTCGGGCATGATCAGCTCGACCCCAATAGGCGCAGCAGACACCACGGAGAAGTGGTGAAAGAGTGGCGGTGACGGCGGTGTTCTAGGTAGGGAGACAGGAGTGTGTGGGGGATCCACACTCAAACGTGCACCTTCAGCCAACGCTCGACATCCGTCGATGTGTTCACTGAGAACGATCAACGGGCCCGTAATATATACAACAGGCTGCGTTGGCTACTCGGCCACTCGTGCTTCTCGGGCCCGGGCCAACAACTCGAAGTTTATGTGTTGTTGTTGGCTGTTTGGCTGTGTCTTTGTGTCTGTGTTTCTGAATTCAGTTTTCAGTATTCGTTTGGACTGCGACTGCGACTATTTGTGCGGATCGAGAAGATTTCGACTATAATCCATTACTGTAAACCAGTGAGAAAGAGAATACACAGTACGAAACACACACACACACACACACACACAGAGAAAGAGAGAGAGAGAGAGAAAGACAGAGGAGATAGAGAGGGAGGGAGAAAAAGAGAGTGCGTGAGAGAAAATTTGTATTTTTTTTTTTTTTTTGTTTTCAGGAAGCGCGGGACTTGTTTTCTTCTTCTTTTACTTAATTCTTGATGAATCATTTTTAGTATAATATCATGACTATTATTGTGATTAATAGATATTTAGTCGATATAAAGTCACCAATAAAGCTTGACTTAATGCTAGTTAAAGGAGATAAAGTGTAGAAATGTAGAAATATAGTGCACATATATGTATGATATATACATATGTGATATACATATGCATGTATTTATATATATACATACATACATACATACATATGTATCTTATCTTTCTTTGTATGTATTTGTTTAATTGACTCACAATGCATATTAAAGCCACAAGCCCACCTTAATGCGATAAGATATAGCTTCAGTTAGATTAGATTTTAAGTGTTATTACGCATGATACAGCCAGCCTAAGCATGAGTTTTAATAAAATAGAAGACCAAGTTCTTTATATACATACATACATACATATATATACAAACATACATACACTCAATTTTGATTATATATATCCATTTAGTTTAGTTTGGCCGATGTTTACTTTTCGTTTTATTTCATTTTGGTATTTGGTTGGTTTTTTTTTTTTATTTTTTTTTTTTTGTTCGTCGTGATTTCTCATATCACAATTTCGTTTCTATGTATTTTTAATTTTAGTCCAAGGTTTAAAACAACAATAACAACAGCAGCGAAAAAGAACTGTCACAGAGAGAGAGCGAGAGAGAGAGAGAGAGAAAGAGGGAGAGAAAACTTAAACGAGCTGTACTCTGAAAACAAAAAAAAAAAAAAAATACTCATACGCCGTGTAAACATATAATGTTTGATAATCTGGCATAGATCCATCCATTGGTCTTGTCAATCAAAAAGCAGGGCTACGGAATCAGACAAAACAACGGCGGATCTCAAGTTTTTTCCCCCTGTTTAAAGCGGCAGTGGATGATTTTATTTTAAACAGTAGCCGGGTTAGACAGCAGGTGAGTATTTTAAATGTTTTAAATGGTAACATTTTTGGTTAGATGCGCCAACTTTAAATGCATTTTACCGAAATAATAATCATGGCTTAAATGTTATATTGACTAGCAATTCACTTAGGGACGTAATAAGAACTTGTAATTCAAACTTTCTTTACTAAAGAAAATGTTCAAAATGTATACAACAAATAAGATATACATACATATATGTACATACATATGTATACAATAATAATATATGATCTAAATATGTATGTTAACTTATATACATATACATATATAGTATATACTAGTCGAAACCAATTACCGAGTTATCCTAGCTCATTTTATTCGTTTGTTTCTTACTATTAAATATATTTTGACGACTTTAAATTATAAATTTAAAAAAAAAACTCTAAACTAAATTTTAGTAATTTAGTAAACTTGATGACTAAAAGCTCATCCTAGTAAATGTGATCTTCGTTAAAAAGTGTTGGTTGAAAATTAAGTATATTGGTTAGATGTTTGTACTATTTGATCCACATCAATAGCCAAGTTAAACTGGGCAGGTTGTCGTCCCTCTGTCTGTCTGCATTGTGGTTGTTAATTTAAGTTCTCGAATTAGATGGACAGGACCATTACATAATAAATCCAACATAGAAAAAATCGTTTCAAAATTAAGTAAACGCAACGATATTCAAATTCTACAAATTCTTAATATCGAATTTCGCTTATATATACATATATAAGTTCCTATTGGAATAAATAACATAGAGTTCCTATAATGAAATCTAATTTGTTTGCTGGAGTTTTAAAACTAAATTTTATATTTAAATCATATAAATATATAGATATACATATTCATGACATTTAATCATCACACAATTAATATAGTCTATATATATATAAAAAAAAAAACATTATAACAAAACCAAAAGGCACTTGTTTTTTTGTTGTAAGAATGAGAAGGATGGGATTAGGGCACAAGGATGGGAAGGAGAAATGGAATACGATTATTTGCAGTACACAGAAGTTATCGTTTATTGTTTTGTTATTTAAAGTCCAGCGGTGAAATTCTTAAGGACTCCTCTGTATGACTCCTTTTTTTTTTGTGAAGATGATAATTTTAATTTTTTTTGATGGGGCACAGAGGAAGAGATTGGAAATTTTTTTACTTAATGCTACTGTTGCTATATATCGGCATCACTATTTGCTTTAATATATTTCTTATATATATCGCTAATATGATTATTGTTGACATTTAGAAATTGTATTTAATAGAATTATTTAAATGATAAGCATATTGCTTATGTATCAAAGACAATATAAGCTGTTCCATAAAAGCTATATATACTGTCTTTCTATTATAAAACCCATTTTATTTTTTAATAAATTTTAATGATTATGATATACATTTTTCTCAAGACAATTATTTGTTCAAAAACCAAAAAGAAATAATTCACATTTTTATACCCTATATCCTTTGAGTAAAAGGGTACAGTAAAGTCACTAAAAAGCATTTCCTATCCCATAAAATATATATGTTCTTTGAACAGCAGTTATATATTCTTGATTAGTGCCAACAGCTGAGTCGATTCAGACATGTCCTTCCGTATGAACCCTAAAAGCTAAAGTGTCTAAAAGGAAAAAACGAAAAACTAGAGTTGTATTAAAGGAAACGGCAATTTTATATTAAATTTATGGCTATTTCGAGAATGTTAACTATATGAAATATCTTTTCTCAGTAAATGGTATATACTCAATGTCGATAGAGACAAAAATGCTTTATTAATTATTTGTTTTCCAAACAAGATCGGTGTCGATTCGTCCAATCCTTTCTACCTGACTTTGTTTTAACCAAGAGCATTGATCAGATTATTGGTAGAGTAAAAAAAACAGAAAGGAAGAATATATTAATTTTGGATAAAAAGAAAAAGGAGTTGATATAGCCTTGTCTGTCTATTCGATAGTATTGTTAAAACAATTTCCTACGAGACATTTAAAGCTAAAAATTTTAATTTTTGCAAATAGACTTTTGACTTTCATCACAATTAGATGGATATATCATTTATATAGCTTCTCTAGGAACGATCAGTTGAAAATGGGGTTTAACATTAAAAAGTTTGTTGTTTTTTGGTTTTTGTAAATTTGATGTACTTCTTAACATATCCAGTTTTATCAGAATCGCTTCACTATATCATATAGCTCCTATAGAAACGATAAACTTAGCTTTAATTACTTTTACATACTTACTTATACTTCTTAAAAATACTTTAAAATCGATTGTCTATATCATATTAGGTTCCATTAATATAATCGCGAATGTCACGACGTACATATTTATATATGTATATAGAAATATTTCTATTAAGTTTTTTGCTAGCTATCGAAAATATAGCCATATCGAACCAAATAAAATGCTTCGCATTAAATTTAGATTCGAATATTTTTATGTACTTCCCATTGACTCTGATTTGATTTATTTTTAATTATTAATCCATGGTAAAGGATGTGAAAAAAGGGCGCTTGAATTTAATCTCCGTTTCTGAATGAATAGTCAAGAGACATTTAATCTATATATTTCTTAGTGTTGAATTGAAGACCAATAGGTTAAATAAAATTTTTTGAAAAGATGCCAAGGATACATAAGAATAAAAATTAAACATAGTTATAATTTTAGCTAGTTTTCAATCCTTTTTTTTTTTTTATTAAGTTTTTATGAATATTTGGAAATAATAACACATTCAAACACGATTTGTCAGTCAGTCGATAATCGAAAGTTACCTAGTTAATGTAGTAATCTGGGATACATCAAAAAAATATTTATATATTATGCTAATATGTGCAAGGATAAGATCTCATATCAATTATGACTAATTGAAGTATATATTTTTTATTTCTATTGCAGTTAAAGTAGCACATTTAAATTGTTAGAAAATTACAATTGCTTTTGCTACGGTCACACACATTCAGAGACGACATTCAAATCTCTCTTGTTCTCTGTCTCTCATTTAGAACTCCATATACATACATACATATATACAATTATATATATATATATATGTATGTATAAAAAACTGTAAAAAACTGTAAACCAAAACTCAGAAAGAAGGGAAAATGACACATCGTGTTCGTTTACCTTACACTAGACAACGCATGATCCTCAATAACCATTGTTATCACTACTAACAGTAAATAAAACACCGTAAGCCGCCATCATAGGATCAACAAAAGAAAAGAAGACAAAGTTTCTTTTTTTTTTGGATGCACATGCATTTTAGTTCTTAACTTTATCGCTGACCTAATAGGAAAGATGTATAAACAAATGTACACCTATGTATGTATGTATATATATACATTTATATATATATATATCAAGTTATATACATACATATATGTACATTTCTATATAAAGAGAGACAAACGAATCGCCTTGCCACAATTCACCTGTCATTTCTCTTATCAAAGATCCAACAATGAAAAAAAAAAAAAAATCTTGAACTTTGGAAACTTTGAAATAGTATTTAAGCGGCGTTCGTTACTGTATTTCCTAAACGCAATCCTATCGAATACTCTCCCCACCGTTCCTAAACTTCATTCCCGTACTATTGTTGGCGTTCGTTTTCTTCGTTTTTGTTTTTCATTCTTTTTTTTTTTCTTCTTGTTATCAGGGGCTTATCAGTAAATAATTCCACCTGTTGCAATCGCTGGATTCGGTTTGAAAAAAATGCCAGGGGGGAGTGGGCAAGTGCAACATTATCTGTGTGTGTGTGTGCCTGTGAGAGATACATTTATATCTTTCGTGAGCCATGACTATATAGAAGAGAGAGGCTAAGTTTTGCCTTTGCTTATTTGACTTTGCTCAGCAGAAAGCAGTTCGGTGCCATTGGATTTTATAGATAACCACAACATTACCCCTCTCTTGAAACCTCAAAACTAGGTACGCCATGAAAGTCTGCTCATAGTACTTACTTACATATACATATATATATACATATGTACATATGTATGTGGAACCAAAGCGATTCAGTTTTGGGTTTTCTTTTTCTAATCTTATCTTAAAACTTGACTCGACATCGGCGCACCACACTGACGCAGACTCTTCGCATTCGTACACACAAGTGTGTACTTAGATATCGATACAGTCGGCTATATACACACACACATACACAACATATGTATGTACATACATATTTGTAATATACATACATACATACATATATAAATTTATAAAATTCCTCTCTTTTTAATCGTCAAATTGAAATGATAAATTTTAAACTTTTATTTGCAAACCATTTTTATTATCAACTATTTTTTATATACATACATACATACATATGTTCTTTCCCTTCCTCTAAAGTAGACAATAAAATTTTAATGAAACGTGAATATAATGAAAACTAGAAGGATGTTCTAAATTCGGTCGTCCCGAAATTCGTATACCTTTGCAAACTTTCTGTTTGATTTCTATATATAATTTGGAAGTATATAAATATCATCAAATCTTGAAAAAAAGAAAAGAAAAATTTTTCATGGCAACATTTCTTTTTTTTTTGGTACGATTATTCCTATGGCAGCTATAGCATATAGTCGACCGATTCAGCTGAAACTCAAAAGATATATTTCTATTTATATCAAATTTTCAAATACCAAATTTCGTAAAAATCGCTTTTAAAACACTCAAGTTATTGATCTAAAGCTATATTTTTGAACGATTATTCCTATATTATATTCCTATATAATATAGTCAACCGATTCTGATAAAACTTGGTAAATGTCTTGATGAATATCTAAAACTAACAAACATTAAATTTATGACATTCGATTGAAAAACAACAGCGTTATTGATGTTAAATCCTATTTTTGACCGATCGTTCCTATGGGAGCTATATGATATACTCACCCGATCGGGATGATTCCAATGCCTGCAGCAAAAAGAAGTCTTTGTGCAAAATTTAAGCTCTGTAGCTCGAAGGATCTCAAATGAGATTGCGTTGATCCAGACAGACGGACAAGGCTATATCAACTCAGCTGATCAAGAATATATATACTTTAGATGCGTTGCAAACTTCTAACCAAAATGAATATACCCTTTTTGCAAGGGTATAATAATGAATACTTGTTGTACACAATTTGATAAATGTTCATTGCATGTTGCATTTCAGATCCTGTCATTCCCAAGCACCCAACTAAACAAATATTTGTTGGTGTTTTAAAATATAAAGACCACGATTATTTAAACAGTTATTTTTTTTTTTAGGAATTTATATTATAGTCGTGATTAAACTGCGCAGTGGCTCATTTGGTAAAGTTTTTTTTTTTTATAAAAATCCCTTAAAGCCGGTAAGACAAGGTAAATTTAAATATCCTTGTAGAATTAGAATCGTTGTGATTAATAGATTAGTTAGATTATTTAAAACATATATGTATGTATGTATAAGATATGTTTGTTTATACATACATATGTATATGTATGTATGTATGTACGTAGGTAAAAATAGCTCCACAAATACAAGGAATACTAAGCCAAGTATGTCCTCTCTCACTCTAAAAATCGCTGACGTCGTTTGTACACAACGTTCTTCACATTCCCCATGAAGTGTCTCAAGTCTTCGCTGTGTCTCAACCCTTACTTTGTAGACAGCTTAAATAAAGAGCTAAAACTCGAGTAGATGGAGTTGCTATTTGCTCTTCTGCTTTTATTTCTCGGTGTGTGTGCATTTTTGTTTTTGTTTTTTTTTTTGTTTTTTTTTTTTTGTATTAATAAACTGAGCTCATTACTCTTGCCCCCGTCCTTCCGCCTTTGCCGTGTGAGGCGGCTTTGCTGTGGCCTCCTGTTTCTAAATTCTCTCTCGCTCTCAATCTTTAGTACTCTCACGCTCACACATGCGCTGTGGTTGTGGATGTGCTGTCGTTGGGTTTCTTTCTGCGGTTGTTGTTGTAAACTCGGTTTCAAACTTTAATTACGTCTCACACACACACACACACACAGGGCCAACAATGCGAGCAAGCAAACAAACAGACAAACTCATTCAATCCCCCAGCTGCGTAATATGGCCGGAGGGAGCCATGACGGGGCGGGTGTGGGGATACGTCGACGTTGGCAGTTTGCTGCCTGCGCGGTATTCCTATTTTTGTTTGCCTGCGTTGTCGACGTTGTCGACTTGTTGTTGTTGTTGTTGTTGTTGCTGCTGCTGCTGCTGCCGCTGCTATTGCTGCTGTTGCTGTTGCTGGTGTACTCCAACGGTACTTCTGAGCGCCAGCCCCCAATATTTGCTTGAATTCGATTTCAGTCGAGCTTTGTGCTTCATTGCTGCCGCTCGCGAAGTTTTGTCATCTTGTGGTCGTCATAGGCTCCGTGCTCGTCCATTTACCACCCACCCACTTACCGTTTCCACCACACATTTTTTACTCAACGCTCGTTTCGTATAGCCGGCTTTGGGTCGGCCTCAAAATGTGAGTACTTTATGTGTGTTCGTATGTATGTATGTATGTGTGTGCGTCATACTAATCTCACATTTAAGATTAGATATGTATACAATATTACCAATAAGCAGCGACACAGTTAAAAGAATTTTTTTGTCCGATTCACAAGGCCTTCGTTTGCACCATCTCTATCCTGGCTTGATTCTAAGTTTAGACAAACAAACAAAAGCTCACAAGCTTTAAGCTCAACATATTTCCTAAGCTTGGACTCTGTTAATAAAGGTAGGGAAAGCCCTTCTGTTTTTCAGTTAATTAGTATTACCGAATAGCTTGACTATAAGATAACTGGATAACATTATATACATACTATACAGGATTTCCCAAATACATACATACATACATACATATATAAATTGTGAGCATGGCTTCATACGTGAAGGAGGCAATGTGCCTGGCCTGCTTTTTTTTAGCTGCGTCGCCAGCTTATCACACATACATATGTACATGTGTACCTTTACGCACACACACAATTGTCCACGTGCACACATGTATACATATATGTATATATATATATATGTATATGTACTATATGTGTGTATTGTTATCAATAATTAGAGAACCGTTTACGCTCGCTCACCGTGAGCGTCCATATACATGCATATGTATGTAATACGATATATGTATATGTATGTGTGTATGTTTGTGGACATATGTATATATATACTAAACAGTTGAGCATTGCTTGTGGATTTCCAATTGATTTTTTTCTAATTGTTTATTAAATAAAAGCGAACGGTAGGATTAATACCATGGGATCTAACTACGTATAATTCTCCATGTAAGAAAAAAAAACGGATAAAGAATTAATTTAGAAAAATTATTTTTGATATCCTTTTATAAGGTAAAAGGATATTTGAAAATCAATAAAATGTAACAGGCGAAGGGAAAGATTTCCGATCACATAAATTATATATGTATATTCTCGATCAGCATACACAGCCGATACAGTTAACGAAAGGATGAACTTTCGTCCTTACAAACACCTACATTTTGGATACTATAAAAGCTACCAAATTTAGTGTGAACGCAGATCCCATTTTTGACCCGAAATTCAGAAAAAAATGAACTAATAATTATAGCTAAATATATTCACATTCCTATACCTTTTATCTAATAATATCGTCAAAATATACCAGCTGATCAAATTTTTGATCATTGGCTTATAAGGGTGAGCAAGATAGCATGCATTCTTTGTTGTAATATCTTTGAAAAATTTGATTTTAAATTGATGACGAGTTCGAGGAAATTTCAATTTATGAAGTACATATCTCTATTCGGTACAGAGTATCCTCAAAGTCGGCAGTGAGGAATTGCTTGCTTCATTTTCATTCTAATAGTAAAAAATTGTATTTATAAGTTTTGTGCGTTTTCAAAAAAAAAATACATTTGATCTTCATTTTATAAATTTACAACTATAAAGTAACGGACTATTATGTAGTATATCTTGCATAGGAACGATCGAAAAGTTTTCTAATTTTCAAGTTGTAACAACCAAATTATATATATATTTTTTTTTCAATTTAATTCGCTTCCCATATAGCAACAACAAATGATATTCCTATATTCCTTGCAGTATTTAACATGATTAAGTTTTATTTTGTTTTTTTTTTATTTTTTTAATTAATTAACTTAGTCTCTGAAATTAAGGTATTCAAACCGATAGACAGGGGAACTACCACTAATCGTAGTAGCTGAAAAAAATATATAAAAAGTTTAAGAAATCCAAATCTTTTCTTTTGTTTTTTTCATACATTTTGGTTTCCCTATGTAATATATAATAAGAAATAAAAACGGTTTTTTGGGTCAGAATAACGGATCTTTAGTTCACTTATGTTCTCTTTATAAAGATTCCGTCTATTTAAACTTTTATTTTTATGCAATCATACATATGCCCTGAATAATCTAATCCATCTATTGAATTATATTATTGAATGAAGCTTAAAAGTAATTTGTACATAGCAGTCGATTTTTTAGCTGTATTTCAAATTTTAAATCTATACCTAAAAATATAGCAAAGTTGTCCAAGACTGAGTGAATTGAAAAAAAAAACAGAAAAATATGTAAGAATTATGAATAAATTTAGTTAAAACTATCTAATTATTTTGTTTATTTTCAGCTTCAAGACGTCTTGCAAACGGATTAAAATGGAAAAGACTCCCCGTTATACGCAACGGGAGCGTAATATGGTGCTCGGTTATGCGGCACAGTATAAGGATGTGATTGAAAATAAGCGTACAGACGCCGAATCGAATCGCAAAAAGGACGAAGTGTGGCTACAAATTGCAAAGGAGTTTAATTTACGTGTTTACCATCAGCGTAGCTCCAAGCAGCTGCGTCAATTATATAAAAATATGAAACTACTGTTAAAGAAAGATTTATGCGGCGAGGAAAAGGGAAATCGTTCATTTATGGATGTATTGAATACATTATCACAACAGGAATCGGTAGCACAATATATAGCCGATCAGATGTCACCGGATGGAGCGGGAAGTCAAGCGGGAACAGTGGGTATAAATGGTGGAAACATTGGCGATGACTATGAGGACACAAAGGTAAGTGATAAAAGAACGGGGGGCTAATTGATAAATGTTTTAAAACTGCTTTATGTGATTTATGTGTGTCTACTAGTTACAAACACGAATTTTAATTCTCAATGATCAAAAAATAATTTTTTCGTACCATAAAACTTTTCTAAATAGTCTCATTAATTTCATGATATCCATTAATAGTTCAATGTTTTTAAGAGCGATCCAAATCCTTTGGACCGTGCGGCGGATCATTGATTAATTCTTTATTTTGAGTGCTCAAAGAGTCCCTTAAATTATCCAAATGTTCAAATCTTGGCGATTTGATAATTAATGCTAATTATTAACACTTGACTGTGGTTTTGTTTCTCCGGGTGCATACACAGATATCCAAGACATATCTCCTGTCAAGTTGTGAAATTGTGTAAGACCAAAATATATATTTGTATTACCAATTGAGTGACCAAGGAGTTCTCTTCAATCTTATGAGGATTTCCATTTCATATTCCTTATGATAATTTAAAAATGGAAACCCGGATAAATCCCCCGTTCATTGCAAAATGTAAACAAAGATAGGCACTAAATAAAAAACGTTTTTAATATTTGAAACTCAAATTTCGACTATATAAATATCGATAATGTCATTATTAGTGCGAATCGTGTATTCATTAGCTTCTTTTACTTCAGATTAATAAGTTTAACATTAGGTGTATATATCGCGCAATATTATATCATAAATTTTTGACCGATATATAGTATAAGCAGATGAGCCTTCCTCGGAAACACTCTTGGAATCGGGTTATATAAAGCAGAGTATCTCAACTCCCTTGATTTGATAATTTTCTTTAATTCTGATTATCAATTGTTGCGTAAAAGAACAATTTAAAATCAATTGTTTTTGGGATTAAATTTTTAATTAAATCTTTGATTAAATATAGTTAAATTGTTAATAATTTTGTATATTTTTTCTATTTTTATTTAGTTGCCTTTATATGAGGGCATGGACACGGAAGTGATAATGATCAAATCGGAAACAATAAGCGATAATGAGCAAACAGTAAATGGCATGGATTGTCTAGATGATGATGATGATGATGATTGCCTTAGTCCAAAAGCACCGGAGGTATGTCTGGAAGAGGAAGATGATGTACTGTTTGCCACAGATTTACGCCAATTACAACAGCAACGACAACAGCATGCAACTAACTCATCATCATCATCATCGTCCCTACCAGGTGGTGGAAATCTAACAAATCCAACAGAACCAATTCCACGAGCCGCCAGTTCACCTGTTCTATCAACAAAGACTTCAAGCTCATCAACAAACAGTTATAGTATTTCAGCGAATCCGAATATAACCATACAGAATGTTGGCCAAATACGTGTCGGTTCGTTTGCAAATATAAATAAAACCCTACAGAACGGTGGATCAAGCACAACATGTGCAACAGCTGTAGCATCGCCAACAGCCCAACTCTCTAACTCTGGTTCCACCAACACCAACTCCAACACGAATGCAACTAATGGAATTTTACCTCTTACCGCGGAACAAGTGCAGCAGCATTTACTGCTGAACGGTCTGGGACTATCAGCTGTTAATCCGCCAACATCCCATTCATTACACACGGCAATTAATTCCGCTAATCGTAGCAGTTCGGCCACTTTACAACTTCCACGGCTTCAACGGGGAAATGGACATACCTCAACAAATTCTAGCAATGGTCCAACTGCAACGGCGCCGGGTGCAACCAATGGAATTCAATTGCTAGTCAATAATGGTCATCATCATCATCATCATCATCAGACTCGCGATAAAATTAATCCACCGCCATTGCCAAGTGGAGTAGCCATTGGAGCTGCTGGTAGTTTCAATGGCTACAATGGTCTTTCTGTAACAGTGCCCAGCTCAAGCAGCGGCAGTAGCAGTGCGAACAGTAGCGGTCTTAGTATAGCAGGCGAAACTGGAGGACCAGCTGCTGGATTATGTAGCGGTAGTGGTAATACGAGAGCCCAGCATCAGGAGTATATGATGTCGCTTGCAATTGAGGAACGTAAACGTAAAATCGATTTGCTTAATGCTCAAATAGAATATTGGCAGACATTAACCAAAAAACTGGTCTCCCAATCTCCGACGGATCAATTGCCAAATCCCGCCTGTCTATGTCATTTACCCAGCAGTGTAGTAATAGGTAATACCGCAGCGGCAGGAGGTCTTCAAACACAGACAAGTAGCAGCTAGTCCAAAGCTTTAAGGGGCGGCGATAATAGAGAGATAGATGATCCTGGTTCACAAAACGAATCGGAGTCAGACGATGAGGAAATTATAGAACAGGATGAGGAAGAAGAAAACAAGAATTGCAGCAGCATATCTATAGTAGATATTGATGATGATGATGATGATGATGATGATTTTGTTGCTGATGTTGATCAAATCGAAGAAGACGAAGAGGACGATGAGAAAAACACGTATTTAACATTGAGCGAGGATGACTCACGCGATGCCTTAGTCAAAGATGTGGGCGTGGTGGGTGGTTTATCACCATTACCTTCAACGTCACCAACACTGTGCCCCTCGCCACGACCAAAGCGCTCCAAGCGCTACATAGCCATTTTGCCAGCGGAAGCTGCCTCAGCCCTGCTGGTGCAGCTGGCTCAGCAGGCATCACCCTAATACCCATAACTAATGATTAACAATTGTCGCCCCCGTTTAATTATTAAGAATAGTCTAATATTTTTTCTAGTATATGTATGTCTATATATATATATATATATTTATATATATATATATAATAGTGGACGATATATACATATATATGAGTATATATCTAAATGTATTAACTTTCTATTTGTCAATGTGTTGGCCTGCTACATTAATGCCAAACCTTAAACAAACAAAAAAAAAACACAAATTTTAAATTATTTACCCATGATTATGTTTTTTATTATTTATTTAGTGTCGTTAAGTTTTGTACCAAAGGAAATAATCCCCCAAAATAATTCTAATATTCGTTTGATTTGCCATCCAACTTGCCAAATATTTTATTAATTTTAAATGTGTAAAATGTGTTAATTGAGCGACTTTAATTGCTTTTTATATTTTAAACGCACAAAAATAATTGGAATCCTAAATATTTTATTTATATGTAGTAATTATATATCTATGATAAAAAAGAAACTGTACAAATGTGGTTCCTAATCTAGTCCATACAAAGAAAAAGTAAGAAAAATTATTTCAACGAAATTGATCTACAAAATGTGAATCTACAAAAGAAAAGAAAAACTCCAAAGAACTGTAGCGCATTCTAATTTAAAAAAAAAAAATGTGTACTTTAATTAAGATACAAATTATAACTGAAGAACTTACAATTAGGAAAATATTTTTTTCTTAAATTGTTTTTGTTTCAATACTTAAAAAGAATATATAACTTCTCCAAAGTGTGTACAAAAAAAGTGAGAGTTGAGAAAACTTACTAGTCGCTAGCCGCATAAACTGTATTTTTTTTAAGTTAGTTATTGCTAATTTTACTGTATTTTTTTTTTTTTTTTTTTGAAAATAAACAAAGAAATTCTTGTTTTTCAATACAATAAAAAAAAACGTCTAACTGAAAAATATTTCCGAAGCAAACTTTGGCCATGCCAAAGTTTATTTAGTCTTGGTTCAAATCACGTTGTCGCTGGTATTACTAACAATTTCTATGAGAACTATATGATATAGTAGTCTGACCTCCTCATTGGTCAAGTTGGTTGGTTGGTTGGTTGGTTGACACCATTTCTAACTACAACGATAAAGTACTTCGAAGCACATGCTTTGGGGAATTGTACAATAAACCAATCCAAAACTATGTTTTCTACATAAACTATAAAAATCTTGTTTCGAATCAGACTTACCTATACGAACTGTCGCTTATTGATGCTTTGTTCTGTGCATTATGGATAACTGACTAAATTCATTCTTTCAAAATTTCATATCTGCAACAATTTTAAATAAACCGCCTTACTATTTCGATGAGTGGCAGCTCTATGGTGCAAAGAGTAGTGTTGAAAAATGGGAAAATTGTGGTTAACATCTGGCAACACATATTATTACTCATTAGACTTGAAAGGTTTTTTTTTTGCAAACATAAAAATATTGCAAAAAAATAAGTTTTTATGTGAATTTTGTCTGTGTGCGTAAGATCAATTGCCTATTGCCCTCATCTGAGTGCTGCTCTTGGAAAAGAGTTAAAGTTTCAGTTGCTGTTGCTGCTGCTGCTGCTGCTGTGTACGTTTGTGTGTTTTTACCCACCCAGCTGTTTGGTTTGGCTGCAAGAGACCTTGCCCTCCATGCCCGGCTTCCATTTAAATGAAATGGGCGAAATGGTTTTAACGGCCATCGATGACATCGGCGTTGTCGATGTTTACGATTTGGCCTCGGATATTGGAAAGGAGTATGAACGGATTATGGATCGCTTTGGTACGGATGCTGTCAGTGTGCTGATGCCCAAGATAATCAATACTTTGGAATTGCTTGAGGCTTTGGCAACTAAAAATGAACGTGAGAATTCGACCATACAGGATTTGCGGGATAAAATTGCCCAGCTTGAAAGCGAGAAACTGGAAAAAGCCGAATTTCGGAGACGGTTTGAAAAGGAATTAGAGCTAATTGAGGAGCAATGGCGCAGTGAGACCAATGAGCTGGTTGATTTGGTCTCATCACTGCAAGATGAGAATAAGCGACTGGTAAAGCAGGCACAGGATTTGCAATCATCCTCGGCGCAAAGTTCTGGCTTGGGGGCCAGTCTGACGGAAAGCATAATTTCAATAACTAATAATGAGCTACACAGTGCCCTATCAGATACCCAAGTTTTGCAGCGCCTCAAGGAGCAAATTTACAAACAGCGCAGTGAACTGAAGCAACGGGAACGCGAACTCCAAGACAAGTATTGTGAGCTGGAGCATGTAAGTGGCCTTTATTAGTAGTTAAATTACAATTATTAAAATACTATATTCTGACATTTTATCAATTTAAAGTCAATTAAAGCCTAGTATTATTATCTGCGATTGTGATATGTATTTTCAATTTTAATGAATAATTTTCCTGTTTTTTTATTTATCCAATACCACGACTGGTTAGCTCAACATCCAGGCCGAAAGATTGAAGGCATCGGAACGAGACACGCGTCGCCGCCACAAACTGATGCAAGCTCAGGTAAAGACCTTGTGCGAAGAACGAGCCGATTTTTTAGCCCAACTGCAGGATCAGTCCCGGGAGATTAACAAATTACGCAAACGTCTTGGTCTAGCCGAAAAGGAAAATGAGGATCTTGTTCAGTCATATGATGTTGATCAAAATGATCCAAATAGACCTCGTTACACAACACGAGAGCTCAAAGAGCTAATTAACGAGCGAGATGAGCTCCTAACCGCCATTGATAGTCTCAATGAGGAACTGGCAGAACTGAAGCCTTCAGCACAGGTAAAGGAGAAACGTGTACGTCGAATTTCCAGCTCTGATGACAGCGATGATGATAATGCCCATGGAGGAGACAAAGACGACGACGATGATGAAGAGCTTGATGACGGAGTCGAAGTGGATGTACCAACTGCGGGTGAAACGTGAGTACTTTTTTATCCAAGTACTAAGTTACCAATAAAAAAAAAAATCTTTTTATACTAGGCCGCCTGGTCATGATGCCCCTGTTCAAGGACCTTTGCCCTATGAACCAGACGATGCACCCTGGAAAAAGAGCTCCGAGTCAGGCATACGCAAGTTGTAAGTGCAAAATGAATGTCGTAACAAAAAAAAAATCATCATAAAAAATAACTCACTCGTGAAACCTAAAATCGACAATATATAAATATCGAAATTAATAACAGTATCTACAAATTTATATATGTATCGCGCCTGCATGTACACATTTTGTCGTCTTTTATATATCTTGTTATACATTATATACAAATGTAAACAAACTGTAAACTTGCATTTGCATTTAACTTTTGACTGTTCTCTTTTTAGTTTCCGTAAACTGTTCTCGGATCCCTCGGATGGCACTAATACATTCCCTAAGAGATCATTGGCCACCCTCTCGAAAATGGCTTTATCGGCCACACCGGGCACCAGCTCAGGCGAGGTAGCGAAGTAAGCGCCTTTCGTACCGAAATGAATTAAAGTCGTTTTCGATTTCCTTGTTTTTGTTTTTTTTTATCAATTTTGTTTTAGTACTATTTTTTTTATTTATTTATTTTTGTGTTCCCTCCTTTGTTAATTTCATTCTCTTTATTTTTTTGTTTTTATTTTTGGTGGCTATGTTTTCCCTTCTCTGTTCCACATACATATATTGGTAAATCTACAGTTTGAGTTGTCTTCTGCTTCCTTTTGCTCTGTTTTATACGCTTGCTATTTATGTCCTTCGTTTAAGCTGTAAATATCTAATTTATATACTAGATTGCTGTGCCCACTTAATATTAAGTTGTTTTAAAACTTTTACATAACATATTATTTATATATATATATATGTATATTTTACTTTGGATAAAATAATTTATGTATAACTACTTTTACATACCAGAGGACTAACAAATATCGGTATATTAAAAAAAAAAGAAAACCCCCGCAATAATTTACATCAGTTGCTATTTTTCCCGATGTATTTCTCAATTTGTTTTAACATGTTTAGTTACCATAATTCACCTAGTGTGCGATTGTAGAAAATATTCTACTGAATGGCTCAAAGCGCAATTTAAGTATATATGTTAATATTATATTGTCGTTGCGCAAAAATTAGAGTCGTATTTTATTTCTCTAAATTTTCTCAATAGTGTCAAATTGTTTATCCATGTGTATTATTTTGGTGAAAAGTTGGCAACCCGTGAATAGAATAATTTCTGACAAGACTACTACAAATAATATTGATTCAAAATCGGTGCATATATACCTTATAAATATTGGTTCTAAAAATAATTAAGATTTAAGATGAATGTGTGCTTTTTTTTACTAAACAATCTTGTGAATTTTTAGTTAAATGTTCGTTTAATTTTTAGTTTAATATTTAGATAACTTAAATATCATTTTTGCTTCCTTAAAAAGAAATGTTGATTTACCGAAATTTTGTTGGTCCCCTCGTATTTGTATGCGTCAATATATTGTATCGTTTCTTAAATACTAATTTTAATTACAACTATGACCAAAGTGCAAGGAACTAATTTAAGCTTGATTAGCAAGCAACAAATATACAACAATATTAAAATTACACATAATTAACGGATCTATGCCAAATGTTCTAAAGCACATAAAAATGTGCAAAGATTTCTAGAGTGAAATATTAAACAGCAGCAACAAAGCAAATGATTTTAAAACTTTAAATATATTTATCAAGTAATTTTTAACAATATATGCACATCTAAAACATGTTTTACAAGCGACATTTGTTTCTTTTTATTTAAAAAAAAAAATTATAAACATTTTAAGTTGGAGTTCGAGATCACAAAGAAATATTATATGGTTTGTTTAGTATGAAATGCGTATTGTTAAACTATTTAAATTCAAGATAGGGAATAGGGAATATTTTATGCATTTGAAATCGTTCAACAGATGGTAAGATAATGTCACTAAAAAGTTTTTAAAGAAATTACCTGAATTAGGCGAAAAGAAAAAATTAATAATTGGAATGTTAGAATTAGAAAAGCAGCTATTCATAAGGACAGCGATGTTTCAACAAAATTTC
This sequence comes from Drosophila emarginata, assembly GCA_037075365.1. Classification (NCBI taxonomy): domain Eukaryota; kingdom Metazoa; phylum Arthropoda; class Insecta; order Diptera; family Drosophilidae; genus Drosophila; species Drosophila emarginata. The sequence continues at coordinate 842,199 of JBAMCD010000174.1, forward strand.
TTTTGTGGCTATTAGTGGAGTTTTTATTTATGTTGGATTGTACAATTTTAGTAATAAATAAAATAAATGGTCGGAGTTACCAAAGAGACAGAATGAATATTCATTCTGATAAGAACACATTTAAGTCATTTTTGACTATGTAAAGTGTATATAATAATTTCTACAGAAATGTCCATCATGAAAGATAAATCAATAGCACACGAAGATTCATTTTTTAATTCCAATATAGATATTACAAATTTATCAGATTGAAGCGTTTAAAACGTTCCGAAATTGCCATTGTGAGATATCGAACACCAAAGGTAAAACTTTGATCTAAAAGAATCTTTTCTATACAATTTTTAAATGCAAAAGTGCAATTAAATTTATGTTGCAAACCTTTTTGAAAAATAACTTATCACAAAAAAGCAAAGAAATATTAAATGACGGTAAAAAAAAATTTCTATTTACGGTCCTCGATAATAAACGTCAGAACGTGAAGTTTTGGATTATAACAGGGAATTATAAAACAATTAAAATATAATTGAAGGGTAAAGTAATGGCATTAAACGATGACGTAAGCAAGTCGTCCCTGTCATTTTTGAGTATACCCTGTACTAAGTAAAGGTGCTTAATAAAGTGAAACTTCTTTGATATCGACATCCATTTAAAATAAAATTTCTTCTAAAATGTTTCAACAATGAATAATATTTCCCATTCATAGGGTATAAAATATTATTTTTATAAATAATTGCAAAAGTGTGTAACGTGACGATAATTTGCAATTATATTTTCTCACAAATCATGAGTCCAAATGTCTGTTTCTATATGCTTTTAAGTTAGTTAGTTTTTGTATATACAATATACAAGCTTTTTATCAGTGAAAATAGTTTAAGTTCTACCTTTTTTCTATTCGATTTCTATATTCTAAAACTGTCATAGTAGGATGGGTGCAAAATAAAGCATTTGTTTGCAAAACTCTTGTTTTTTCATCAATAAGATTTTTTTTTAAGTCTGTCCCTTTACATTAAATTAATTTTGGATGGGACAACCGCTCCCATAGAAATAATCAATAAAAATATCCTATGTTATTTTAGTTTTTTTGAGTATCTTAACCAAATGATTCTTACTAAGATCGCTTAGTTGGAATCAGATTGCATAAACACACCACAAAACATTAAAGGCAAAAATAGACTTTGACGGATTTTTATATATTTTACCCTTTCAAGAATTGTATATTAATTTTGTTCATAAAGAAACAACACCGACAGCAAGACTTCTTAGGAGAACAAATCTTTAGATCAATAACTTAATTCTTTTAGTATATATATAAAATTCTGAGAATATGAAAGAATCTGCAAGGGTAAACGAACTTCTAGTATATAATTTGTAAAATCAGATAACGATTCAAAAAAGTTATGTTTACTTCGATCAAAAAATATCATATTTTTATAAATTTATATTCAAGAACTTTTCAACCTTAATGCATTTGTTTAAATGGCGTTTCATTAAATAAAATTTCATAAATAACGTGTGAAAATTTTATCATTTTATTTGTCCTTGCTAATGTTTGTATACCCTTGAAGCTTTAGACTATTCAATTACTTGTACTGAATAAAAAACATAAAAGTGAATTCTGTAAATGAAAAGTTGAAAGCAAAAAAAAATAATTTATCTCACCACAATCAGATTTCGAATCCCACCTTTCGTGTTTGTAAGGCTGATGATGAAATAAATTGATTATAATGAAAATTAATATCTGATCTGATGAAAAAAAAAAAAAAATTGTTATTCTATAACTATTATTCCGCTAGTGACTAGGACTTAAAGTGGTCTGACTAATTCTTAAACTGGCGATCTGTAAAAATTTAAAAAGCTTATATACGAAGTTTATTACGAAGTTTAATTCAGGACTTAAAGCTTTTAAGAAACAGACAGTCGGACAGATAGAAGGATAATGCTAGAACGACTTGGCTATTGATGCTGATCAAGAATTTATTGTATACACTTTATAGAGTCGGCAAAGAAATATATTCTATGCGTTGCTAAAATCGGAACAATTTCAATATATTCAATAGATCAATAGAAATATATTTCGATTAACATAGTCCACCGACTTCTACGTAGCAAGTTGCAGGAACAACTTAAAACTTTTGCTCTTCGTTTTTCCTATTTACATGAATTATTTAACAAACAAAATATTTAAGATAAATATGTCAGAAATTTATAAAAAAAAAAAAAAAGCAAGTCCTTCCTTCCTATACTCCTTTGAATATATCCTGTACCAAGTAGAGGTATTTCGGGTACTCCAATGTTGGCATTTGGCGTTTCAGTACAAAACGGAAAAAGTTATATCTCCGATATTTATTAACCGATCTACAGTCTCCAAGATTTCAGTGTTCTGATGATAAAGAATATATCTACCTTTATTTAACAATAAAGAAAGCTTTGTTTGATTTAGTTATATTTCATCAAAATGTATTTCTATTAATTTTTAAACTGAATAAATTGATTGCTTTTTTCAACATTGGATACACAGTTCTTATAAAGTATGAAGGCTAAATTCAAGACTAAATTCCATTCATTAAGAATCAAATCCATATTTAAATCAAACTGTCATATCATCAGTAAAAAAAAATTTCCAGTTGATATTTCTTTGTAAACTCGGTAGCCCAATCGTTTAAGATATGTCCGTTTGTTGGTATAACCATTAAAATTACTAAACTTACTGGATCAGTATTTAAATATATAAATAAATAATTACTCTTTCAAAAAGGTTTTTGTAATTTTGGTCAGAAGTTAGCAATGCATAAAATGAACCATATCCGACTATATGTACATATGTATATATATATATTTTTGATCAGTATAATTAATTGAGTTAATGTGGCCATTTCTTTCGGTGTGATCAGATGACCATATCATAAAACTTCCATAGAAATTATCAGTGAAAAATACAGATTTAAAATAATAATTTGAATAATATATATAAACATATGATATGTACATACATACATTTTTAGACCCAACTAAATCTTATAATCATAAATAATCAAATGAAAAAATTTGCTGGTGGACAGTGCCAAAGTTAAACCATCTTTTTAGGTTTTAAATTAATTATTATTTTTGCCGATTGTCTCTGTTTGAGATATATGATATAGTAAATTTAACTGAAGTGAAATGAATGAATCAATACTTAACTGAAAAAAAAGTATGAATCCAGTTAAGGATTAAATAAACAATTAAATGAATAAATATATATTTACTTAGAATATATCCATATACATATATAATCAAATATGAGATATTTTACAACTGAAAATTGGCAACTAAACCTTAATACTTTATACTAGCGTACTATTTGCTATAATGAACAAAATATGAGAAATCAAGATAATTTGGTCTTTAATTTTATTCAATTGATCGATTAAAATCGATCTATGTTTGTCTGTTATTCATGAAAGTTGCCCAAGCGGCCTTATATTGGAAAATATACAAAATTAAATAATTAGTAAATATTAGAGTACTGTTATCTACATAAATTATATTTAAATATATTACAACAAACAAATGCAAAGAATAAAAGTCAAAACGAAATATACATAGGTCTTTTTGAGCCATAAATTTAAAAAATAAAAAAAAAACAATACAATCTGAACTTAAATTATTATTGTTCCCAAACTACTCTTCCTGTAATTCCATTCTCAGTCCCAGTCATGATCCATCCCATCCAGTAACCATATCAATAACACATTTGTTATCCTTTGTAGAGGGTATTATGAAAAACTACAGTGAAAACTTGTGTAATGGACACCCCTATGGGGCGGCCAACCCCTTCAGTGATGCGGTAGGGTCAATTCGGTACGTTTATTTTTTTTTTTTTTTTTGAAGATCTGGTTAATGTATATAATGGAATGAGGTATTCACTTAATGTGAAACTTTATATTGAGTGAAATTTTTCTTCAATAATATAATAAGACGAACCGGCAGCAGCATTAGAAAAAAATTTTAAAAATTAACTTTTTACTCTGAATCATTGAAATAAAGATTTTCCTTAATTCCTAAGTTTTTCTACGTAGCCCTGTCGAGATTTTGTTTTAGATTTTAGTGACATAAGTCACAATATTTATTTTTGATGAAAAAAGTAAGAAAAATATTTAAAATATTAGCGTTACCTTGCTCATTAATAAAAGAAAATGTCCTTTAACTAAAAATCGAGAAAGATCAAAGAGCTTTAAAATTTATGTTTAAAAAATGTTAAATTTATGTTTAAAAAATTTTAAACTGTTCTAATTTGCTTATTTTTATTCTTTATTCATTGAAAAATTTGTTTGTTTATTTTTTTGGTTTGAAAATATTCTATTTGATACAACGATCTTATTTCAAAATCAGTTTTGATTTTTGAGCATTTGCTCTATTGCTCTTGAAAATATAAAAAATGTATAAATTCAAAACAAAAAAGGAATTGCAAAATTTTAAATAATACATACTTCAATTTAAAGGCTATCTATCACCTTTTATACCTCCAAATCCATTCACTGCATTTTTATCACATTTCTAAGAAGTCAACTGATACGGTAAGAGGTGTCTGTCCGGTTGTCCATTTATGTCTGTGAATATGGACACGATTGATTTAATGTATTTTGAACATTATGTATTATTTAAAGAGCTTCATAAGTACATATATTAATTTCGACAGAGGCAAGTTCAATCATATCGATGTGTCAATGGATATAAAGTATAGAACACACACAACTTATTTAAATCGTGGGAAAATCAGATTATTTCAATTACTAATTTACAAATTTTGATTAATTTACGTAGAAACAGGTTTTTATAATTGTATAGAATCAATAATATAAAGAGTTAAACAATGTAGTAAATAGCAGGGAATATTAATATTGTTTCATAATTGAGAAAAAGATTTCACATTGACCATTAGTATTTAAATAAATTAATGTTAACTACATACGCATATAAATATTACATATTACTTAAATGACTACATTATGAATTATTACCCAAATGAAATGAAAATGAATAAAATAAAACTGAACAACTAAAAAATATGCGCATTATTTTTAACCAAAGCAAGGATATTAAAAACAAAAAAAAAACAAAGATAAGTATCATATATTCCTACAACAAATATAGCATTTTATTTTTAATAAACAAAAATTTATAATGGGCTGTTGTTAATATTTATTTGCTATTTTCCTTTTTTAACTTTCTTTGGTGTTGGCTGCTGAAAATCAAATAATATATATAATATTTAACATATACATGAATATATATGTATAATTACAGAATTGAAAAGTGTAAGTACAATAAAAGAAATCTTTTTAATTAAACCAATTCATGGCCTTAATTCAAATAAAATATCTTATGAATCTTTTCAATTCTTTTTCGAATTTATCCAGCTTCGATGAAATGTATTAAATAAACTAAATCCCATATTAGACTTAAACTAGAAGTTCTTATACCCTTACAAACCGTCTTTTTGATTTATATATAGTTTGACTGAATCATTTGGAAGTATATAAAACTCATAAATTCTAAAAGAAAATAAAGCAAAATTAATTTTTCATACAAACATTTTTTTTTTGTCCGATTTTTCCTATGGCATATCCGATTCTGCTGAAACTCAATATATATATTTCTATATTTATCAAATTTTAAAATACTAAATTTCATGACAATCGCTTTTATATTATTTTTATATTTATTAATCTAAAACAAGAGTTACACAAATTAACTTAATTAAGTATGGCTGCCAAAAGGGATATTGTGGCAAAAAGTTATTTTTGCAATATTTCAAGTTACCGCAAAATTTGCCAAAAAGAGTTTCAGGAAAATAACCTCACAAATTTAAAACGACATTTACAAATGTAAGAAAATGTATGAAAATGAGAAGATGGAGCATGCAGCCAAAGAAATACGTAGAAAAACAAAAAAAATTTTCATGTTAAATGAAGATAAAGAATCCGAATCGGAAACTAAGGAATATGAACTGGACAAAGAGACACTGACAACGGATGCAAAAAGATGTTCTATTAATGAATTTTAGCAAACTAATTGCAAGAAGACCATTGACAAGAGTAGGTATGCAGATTTAAATAAATTTGAAAAAAAAAAAACAAATCAAAAAAACACAAATTAATTAAATTTTACCACTTTATAGATATTTGATAAAACAAGAAAATTCAATATTTTTCGAACTAGATGTTCCAACATGATGAAGTTCAACATATAGAATATTGAATAAAATCTTGACATTAAAAAATTTCATTGAGAAGCACTTGTCAAATTCTGAAGCATTGTCTTTTCAAGAATGGAACGTCATTGAAATTATGGTTAAGACATTGGAGCCATCTTTTATCTTGCTGATTCTTACAAATATTGGCTGGAGCTAAAACTAACAATCAAGTGACTTGGCGGAATTTTCTGGAAAAGCGGAAAATTAAATTGATGGACAACTAAATTATAATTCCATGTATTTATTTAGATCCAAGAATTTATTTAGTTCCAAGAATATGTGCGGACACATTTGAATAAACTTTGCAATCAAATATTTACTTTAACCAAAAAGGTACTATAAAATTATACTATAATATTGATATTGATATAACATATATATTTATAAAATCTTTAGAACGATGCTTAAAAGCTTAAATAATGCAAAATCGCAACTACTTGAGTAAACAGACAAAACTGAAAGACGAAAATATGATAATGACAAACGACTCAGAATCAGATCAGGAAATAGCAAAAGAATTAACAATAATTAAACCACCAAATCAATATTGCTTAGCTCACTACGATGCAGACAGTATCAGGGAAGACGTTAAGTGATGTTGGTATAATGACCCCTATCTCTACCAACTCCTCCCTTGCTATCGGGTATCGGCATCAATGTTTGTACTGAGGTGAAGTATAAGGATAGGTCAAAAACAAAAGATGAGATTATGCAAAATGGAAAACACAATTCTAAACACTAAATTCTAGATATACCCCAAATCCAGCAAAGGTGTAGGTAGCACTAATCATTTCCATCTACAAAATAATAAACTGTTAATCAACAATATTGGCAGAAATACAATATAAAAACCAATTTGTAAGAATTAGCATTTACATTTAACCAACAGAGAAATTTGTTGAATAAAACCTTCACGATCTAATTAACAGCTTCAATAAGTCAGTAATGATTATAGGCGACATTAATGCCTGACATTCACCATAAGGATCACCTGAAACCGAAGACTAAATGTTTTTGCCAAATTTTATACAGAATATTAACCAAATAGTCTTAAATAATGGGAATTACACACACAACACTCTAAACACAACACTTTCACCCACGTCGATGTAATCATCTGAATAGTAAAACTGTTGCATACTTGTGGGCGGGGCCCTCTCGTTGGGCTTTGCTCGGTGTATGCGAACAAAGACAAAACCGCGCTCAGAAAACCAAAAAGTTAAAATACCTACAATATCAGAGATAAAAACTGGTAATGTAAGAGGTAAACACTATCTAATCAAAAGATTTGGATGGACGAAACCCCATTACCGCAACGAAGCGCAAGCTTTACCCTATCACCCGTGAAACTCTCCCACGAGGAGGAGTCTGCAGATTTAGACGCATTTGGCAGATTATATTGGGCAAACAGCTGTTGGGGAAAACAGCCTGTGGAGAGTTAGCCGCTATTTGAAGCGAGCTATCAAGATATAGATACAATCAGCCATAAATACCAGATCTTTGAGTTCTTGGAGTCTGCCTGCATGATGGACCTGAAAATTCCCAGATTGACGAGGTGGTAGACTTTCGAAAAATCTAAATCTCTGGGATAGATTTTTTTTAAATTTTTAAAATTTTCCTTTTAAATTTTTTTTTGGAACAAGTCTCATTAAGTCAGCACATCATGCTGATCAAGAATATATATACTTTCTTCTATGCGTTGCAAACTTCTGCTCAAAATTAATATATCTTTTTTGAAAGGGTATAAAAAGACACACAGTGAGTATGAGAGAGATAGAGAGAGAATTGACTTTGTCTGTCATTAACTCGACATTTATCAGTAGCAGCAGCAACAAACAACAAAACGAAATGAAATGAAATGAAATGGAACGTAGAAAAACACTTACACACATTTCCATATACATATGTACATACATATGTACATACATATGCATGTGTGTACGTAGGAATGTATGTATGTATTTACCACACAGTAAGGAAAAGGAAAAGTTTTAAATGAAAAATGAATAGTCAGGCAAGGCAGCAAGCAAATCGGTCTTCTTTCTTAAATTGAAATCTTTTCAAATTCTATGCAATTCTCCGCCTATTTTTAAGCGACAATCACCAATCATACGCACACATGCAAACGCGAACATTGCTAAACTGTTTATACATACACCCAGCTCACCCCCTTTTACCACCCCTTTTACTAAACAACTTCTACAAAAAGCCTTTAGCTTTAGTCCATGCAATGCCGCATAGTGCTTAAAACACTTTGAAAAATTGTAATATTTAAACTACAATTGAATAAGGGCATTATGGTAATATTAATCAAACATAAAATGGGTAAATCATTACACCTAAAGGTGTAATAATCAGTCAAGCATTAGTTCCTTAATATATGTACATATATGATTTTTTAATATACATACATACATACATATGTATGTAGATATGTACATATTCGTGTACATATGACTTTTTTTATGTACATATATAATTTAGATATATTTATATTTTCAACTATCTTAGAATTTGCTACAATAACTTATTGCCACTGTTATTTTTTTTTCACTCCAAACTAACTTATCTAAACCCACTATGCATAGCTCATACTTTGCGTCGCCCCGTATAGTCTAGACTCTGGAGTCTCCTGCTGCTAAAGATCTGTCTCTCTCTCTCTCTCGCTGTCTTTCACTCTTACCCTGTGTATATATCCCCTCCCCCACAGTATCTATCAGCCTTGCGTTTTGCTCATTTTCATTGAAATTTAATACAGAAGAAGACAGCGGCAACGCCAGCAGCATCGCTTAGCGAAATTGTGCGTGCATCTTAATTGTTGCAACACTTTGCATATTGTAATTCGACGATTGTGCACTTACATATGTACATATGTATATTTATATAAGTACTATATATGCATTAAATGTATGTACATATGTATGTATAAACATGCAAACATAGCAACAACTAGACTTTTTTTGGTTCACATTTCTTTTTTTGGCTGTTTGCTTTATTGCTCCACTTTGGCGCTTGTGACTTTTTAGTGCCTCTTGCGGTGGTGCTATTGGTTGTGGTTGTTGTTGTTGTTGTTTGATTTTCACATTTTTCTTTATTTTTGGTATCACATGATAGTATGTACACACATGCATATGTATGCATGTATACATACTCACGCACACACACACACACAAAGAGTGTGTATACGAAAATGTCTTTTCGAAACATTTAGTTTTATTTGCTAGATTTTCTTCGTGTTTGAATTGAGTGATCTGTGTAGATCTTCAACATTTGTCGTCGTCGTTTCGTATGAATACCCTGTACTCATGGGGTAGATGTGGGTATCACATTCTCTAAAATGTATATATACCTATGTTATGTATGTATGTACATACATATACATACATACATATAATAGTATGGGAATCGATTTCCAATTTATTTATTTATTTGTGCTTAATATTAAAATATATGTACATACATACATACAAACACATGTATGTATAATCAAGGGCATAGGGTAAATTTAAGTCGGGCAATCAAGTAAAAGCACGGGATTTTTTTTTTTTTGTGACGTAAAACTATTGTGTTGCTATCTCTTTCTTTGGCAAGGTAAGAAAAAAAATAATGGAAACAAATTTAATAGGATACGACTAATTGTTACCTATAGCAATGTCGTTGGTAATTTAACAACAATTTCGTATAACAAAAACTTTAATTCAGTTTACTGTCGTTAAGAATTCGAATTTGATTTGTTGTTTTATATATGTACATATGTAATTTCAATCAAGCCAAAATACTTGTACATATGCACATATATGTACATATATATATGTATGTACATACATACATATGCATGAAATTCAGAGTCTGAATACATTATAACACAAGAATATAAAGAGAACAAAAAACCAAATCGATCCGATATTCGTTTTGGTATGCTTTCCATCACGTGTTGACAATGCCGTGTGATGTTAGTTTTGATTATGAGAAGGGTGGGCGGGGGGCGTTGGTACAAATAGGTACGGTCGTCGGCAACAACTGCAGATGTACATACATACATACATATGTACATATGTATATGCTGACAGTGTGACAGTTCTAGGCTAACAATTTTTAAACTGCCTTGGCCACACTGTGCGCGTATGCGAATAGACGATGTTGTCTCTTCAAGCTTTATTTATCATTGTCATTTTTTCTCTCTCTTATGATTTAGCCGCTCTCGCTCTCTCTCTCTCTCTCTCACTCTCTGTTGCATGCTTTTGTTTTTGCACCTGTTTAACTGTTTTTTGTTGTTGTGTTTACGTTCACGTTGCCATGGTTCTAACTGGTTTATTTTTTTTATTTTTTAAGTTTGAGTAAACGAAAAATTCCCTTACATTGGCAATCGAAGGCAATTTTGCTTGATTACTGGGGTTAAGAGTGAGAGATTGCGATGGTGAGGAGGGGGTGTATATGTAATTCGCCACAAAACCAGACCAAGCCATCTGTCAAATCCCATATAAAGATGAAGCGGTGCCGCACAGTGCATTCAACTTAATAAATTCCCATTAAGGCATTCAACTGCACACATTAAAACATATATTTTTTGATTTAGTCAAAATTAAATTACAACATTTTTATGTAAATCAAAAAGGGAACTTTTGATTTTTATTGCAATGGTACCCAAATTCTTGTCTAACAAGTTCAGCAAAGCATAACAAATTTAAAATTTAAGAGTTCTGTTTAATGTCGAATTATTCATTAAAGCCCAGAGTGCGACGGCGGACTCGGTGGCGTTGCCAACACACAGTAGTTGCTGGTGGGGTAAACAATTGGGGCCGCGGTTCTTATCGGGAAGCGAGATGTCAACTACCCAAACCTCCTGCCTTTCTTACTCTACTCGCTTACTCTCTTTGACATGTACGGTACATGTAAGTATGTATGTATGTATGTCTTTGCTGCCTCTCTCTTATTTTTTTGCTGTTTGTCCCACATAATGTTTTGTTTGTGTTCTATTTCCCGTTCTTTCTTTTTGCCCCTCTTTCTCTCTATGTGTGAGTATTTTTGGCCACGTTATAGACCAAAAGAAAAACTAGAAGCAGGCTAAAACAGACCGGAAAACCAAGCAAACAATTCCAATTAGAGTAAAGAGACGCCCGGCGAGTCGCCGTTTCAATTACGTGAGCATTTCATTTGCTCTCTTTCTCTTTTGCCTTCGTTTTCCTCTCCCAGACGGTATGAATCTGTTGTTGTTACGGTTGCTTATCGCCTTTCTTCCGTCTTTTTCTTATCGCCTATCCCCATCGTCGTTAAAGTACGTGTATGTGTGCATATACGAACATACATACATACATATACACATACATATGTACACATTTTGGCCACATTTCTATGTTTTGCTTCTTCTGATTTCTTTCTTCTTTATTTTTGTTTGTTATTTGTTTGTTTGTTTTCGCGTCTAAATAGTCATACCAACAAAAATGCCGCACATCGCTCTTTCACACACTCTCTCTCTCTCTTATACCACTGCGATCTCTCTTTTCTTAATTAACAAAATTTTTTCATTAATCAAAAATAGAACACAAACACACACCTAACGGCAATTTTTGTGGGTTTCACGCTTTGTTTTTGTAAAAACTAAATAAATGCCGATATATTGAAAGAGATAGAGCAACACACAAACAGAGAGAGAGAAAGTCGTTTCTGTTGATAATTTACACTGTCCCAAAAAAAAATGTATTCGTTTAAGCTATCTACATATGTATTTGTTAACCATGCCTACACCAAGGGCTCGATCAATTATTATCTAACACATTTTATTTTGCGAATACTGTATGTATGTATGTATTTAAGTATACACACATACATATGTACATACATAGCTAACTTTTGCTACAAATACACACATAAGTTTTAATACATTAACTAATTTGTTTTTAAAAGTAACATTAAAAAGGCTTCATATTTGGGTGTAGACTAATTTCAGATTTACCAAATTAGCCCGTCCCTCTCTTCTTTTATTTATTGATGCGTGCTGATATTGTGGTGCACGGTGTAAGTACAACGTGAGGTTGTTTAGAATTGTATGATGACTTTTTTTTCCCCGACTCGCCCTTTAGCAAAATCGTTCGTTTCACGTACGACAATCAGAGTAACGTATGTACATACATATGTATGTATGTATGTATGTGTGCATGCATTTTTGTATGTAACAGAGAGAGGGTATCCATTTTTATATGAAGATACATACATACATATGTATGAATACCTTTGCCGATAATAAAATGCAAAGTTAGCCCTATTAAACCTAGGTCCCACTCCCTCAAGCATCGAATGTCACAATTTCGCAACTTAAGTGAAATTATTGTACATAAAATTATTGATATTGTATGTATGTATGTATGTACATACGTGCATGGTGAATCATTATTAGTAAATTTGCTGTTTAATCACGTTAGAATGACTAAAGATTTAATCAAGCTACACCATTTCGCGAGTCCTATATAAACAAACACATGTACATACATACATAAATACATGCATATGTAAATATATAGAATCTAATAGATACGCTCATACATATGTACATACATATGTATGTATGTATGTATGTACATATTTATGCTTTTAATTGTATGTAAATATGTATGCATAGAACTGTGCTATTCAACTTTATAATAATTACATCAACATGAATTTCCACTCTTAACGGTATCGTTTTTTGTCTACTGCCCTTCTAAATCTGCATGAACAGTGGGTCACTGATTATTTTATTTAGATAATCGTCTAACATAAGCCTGAATATTGTCAATACATACATACATACATACATAAATATTTACAAATTTGTAAATACGATTTGATGGTACCAATTTGGATTCAAAAGCTTCTCATATTGATTTCTCCTTGTGATCTGCCTGTCATTTTACTACTTACATACATATGTATTTGCCACAGTGATTGTGCGTACTAAAAAGAAAACATGTTTGATGTAGCTACGGTAGCGAGCTATTGATGTTCTCTCGGTTATGTTGTTGTGTGTGTTTGCGGTTTTCTTTCTTCTTCTTCGTTTTGGTAAAAACAAAAACCATGTGTTTGCCACGCGCTCACGACTCGCTCTGTATCTCTCTCTTAGTGTTTAGTCACTCTCTTTTGATTTGATACTCTCGCAGTGGTTCTCTTTTGCCAACCATGTGTTTTTTGTATATGTTTGGACAGCGACAAAAACAAAGCAATCAATTAGTTAATTAAACTAATTAAGTTTGTCCAAACTCTCAATAAATGCCAGGTAAATGTAATTATATTTAAAGGGATCGATCTGGCAATGCTGACGCTGACGTGTGTATTGACAACAATGCAATAAAATAAAATATAAATAAAATTAAAAGTAACAGCCACAACTACAACAATAACACAAGCAAACAGTGATGACGCTGCACAGTGATACGAACACTATGTTGAATAAAATAATTATTTTTAAAGAACTTTCCACCTATAATGATTTCCTTTAACTACGTATGTATGTAAAAGGATCTTAACTATTAACTGGAAAATTAACAAAGCACAATTAAAAATTTTATCGTACTTATGTTATAAAAATGTGAAATATTTGAATAAAATGCACAGAAATTGCAATACTTACTGTCTTATTGTGTGAATCAGCCAAGGAGGTTATCTCCAAAGTTAAATATATGTATCTTACTAAACATACATATGTACAATCTTGTGTACGTATTCATCGGCTTCGTTTTTTCTTTTTGTTAATATTTGTAACCAGTGTGCATGCGACTGCGTTGCGTTTTCCTCTTGACTTTGCTTTGGTTGTCTCGTTGGCGTTCATTTTGCATTTTGCCGTTCAACGTAACGGACGTATGTGTGTGTGCGTGCTTGAGTAGCCGCACATGTGTGAAAGGACTAGACTGGCATTATTATTTTGTTGTTTTTATAAAATTTACAACAAAAAAAAAACATTACTAGAAAATTTTTTGTTTTGTGAGTGCTAAAAACTACTATAATATCAACAAATACGCAAAAGAGATAAATAAAGAGAGCTAAAACCCGCAGAAAGTTTTGCAAGTGCCGCCCACTATATCAAGAGAGTGCGCCCAGGCGGCGCATATAAAACAATAACAATAACAAAAAAGAAGTGAGTGCAAAACTAAATAAGAACAAAAAAAAACAAAAAATTTAAATAAAAAGAAACGAATTATATTTTTGGAACAAACTAACATTTGTCACCCAAAGAGATTGTATGTGAGTTTGTGTGTGTGTGTGTGTGTGTAAGAGTGCGTGTTGTCAGCGACCCCCGCGCTTTTGTGAACACCCCCCTCAACGATACTGCCTGCAGTCGACAATTAAAATTGTCAAAATAAATTTGTTTAATTGAAAAACTCAAAATGCAAGCAACCGATCGAGAGAGAAAGAGCGAAAAAATAGAGATAAGGGCGATGAAGGGAGCTAGTATAGTAATAATGGTAGTGGGAGGGGAGGTTGGTTGGAGGGCACCCGCATACTTACATACTTTACATTTATGTATGTATGTATTTATGTATTTGCTCTCGCTGATTTCTAATGTGTGTGATTGTATGTGTGTTAAACGATTCGTTTTTGTCTTTGTTATAAAGTTGTATTCGCTGCTGCGTATAATTTTCAATACTAACAACAATTTTGTTATTTTATTTGCGATTTTGCTTTGATTTTGTTTCTTATTCGTTTTGTCTCGCCTTGCGAATAATCTGTTGTTATGTTTATACTTTGAAGATACAGTATAGGATCGAAAAATAGTTACACTTGAACTGGAACTTACGTACTGTAATATATACATAGATACATACATATTCGTAATTTATTATCAATTAGCATAGTGTGATCTTTTAGCTATTATAGACTAGTATTTAAATACTACGATTCAAAGAAAGTGAAGCTTTAATCATACTAATGTTAATATTCTTCTGATGTGGCACCTGTCATATTGTTGTGTCCTATACTGTTGCGCAAGCTACTCTAGTGTGGATCAGTCTATCGGACTTGTTGGTTTTGTGGTCGCTTTATTTTTGCTGTGGCCTCTCACCCCAAACTCACACACACATACACGCACGCATAACGGCTGCGTCAGCAAGAAAATACACACAGAAGAAGACTGTCTGACTGAGCAAGAGAGAGGGCTAAAGAGCTTACAAAACAAGCCAATATTTTGGCGTCCCACGTCGTTGTTTTTGCTGTTATTATTATTATTGTTTTTGCCAATCGAGCGAGTGACTAAGAAATTGAGAGAGTGATAGTAAAGACAGAGAGAGAGAGAGAGAGAGAGAAAGAAAGAGAAAGAGGAGTGTACAGACGCTAATTGTATGTGCATATCTTTGTATATATGTATGTACATATGTATGTATGTATGTATGTATGTAACAGTCGTCGTCTGCCGCCCGTTTAGCTTAACCAAATCAAACGAAACTCACGTGAAACTACACCCCCACCTCCCACCTATCCCCACCAATACTATTACTATTTGTGCAATTATGCAATGAAAAATGCGTGCGACTTAAAAATCAATTGAAAAATGTTTCTCCTCTCCATACGCCCTCAAAGCAATTAAATAGGAAAAAGGGCATTAAAAACTTATTGAATATCATGTTTGTTGACTGAGGGGGAGTGGGTGGTTTGGTGTAAGGACAAAAGAACATTTCAAAGAAACGTATTTTGTTTCTCTCTCTTTCGCTTACTCTGTCCCTCTCTCTTTCTAGTGTAAGCGTTTTGACTTTGCACCTATCGCGCACATTGCGAGAGATTGCCTTTGTTGTATATTGTGTCTGTGTGAGTGTGTAGGGAGAGAGAGAAAGAGAGGTTGAGGGAGAGAGAACCGTCTCCCCAATATACATATGTATGATTCTTAAGCGCATGTGACGCTAGCTGTTTGATGATTATATAAAAAAATAACAACAAAAAAATTAATTATGTACGCTTTTATGGATGTGCTAAGGCAGGACTGGTCTATTAAGGTCCTGCAAGAATACAAGGACATTTAGATGCCGTTTGTGTATTTTTGAAAACTATATGAAATCTATGTGAGTTTCGACTGATCGGCGATTTCAATATGGATGGTCTACAATAATCTTCGGAATAATTGTATTTTGGCCCCCGGGGACGTGTTTTAAGTGCGGCCCTGCTCATTATGTACATATGAGTGTACATACATACATACATCTACATACATGTATGTATGTATGTCCATATGTGTAATTATATACACAAAAGCGCTATGCCAACAATTTTGTGTGTTGTACTTAAGCGATAAGATATAGCCGCCGAAGCAGCAACGGAGCGGCAACGCAGCGGCAATAACAACACCAACAACAACAACAACAGTGCGCAAAATGCAAACAAAACTTAAAAGTAGCAACGACAACGGCAACTTTGTTGTTAGCTGTTAGAGCTGGCTCTGTTGGTTATACAATAACAGAACCCACACACACACACACACACACATAGACAAAGAGAGAACACACAGAAAAAGCAGAATTGGAGCAAAAAAAAGAAAAATAAATAAAAATAAGAGAAACAACAATGCAGTGGCAGCAGCAGCGGGTCAGAAGAAAGTTACAAGTGTGCCAGGAGACAAAAATGTCGCAAGTGAAGTGTGTGTACAATAAACCAAGAGAGTGCAAGAGAGAAAGATAGAGAGCGCGAGGGGGTATACTCTCTGTCTGCTAAAGATTGTGAGTGAGAGAGAGCAAATGAAAATCTCTAGTGAGCAAAACTCACACAACAAATTCATCATGACAAATTGTTGGAAAACTTATACAATTAACTGAAGATGAATTTGTTAATTGTTGAAACAGCTGTTGGCCCAATGCTAGCTTTTCATGCTAATATTGATGAATTTTCATTTCCCTTTTCAATGCAATTGTGAATAGAATATAAAAGAAAAACTATAAAAATATAGTGAAAAGAATAAAAAGAAATAGAAATGAATACATATGTACATGCGACCATTTTTATGTCTATTAAACGTTCAATTCTATTGAACTGGTTTTCTTATGGATTAAATAAATGTAAAATAAATTTTCCTAAAAAAAAAAATAAATATAAACCAATAGTAAACACGTGTATTAGAGTATACATATGTAGATTATTTGTTTACCTTCAAAATTACCGCTAGCAGAGCACAGTGACTTAAAAAAGTAATCTATTCATGTAGAAAAGAAGTACTTGGAGATTAATTTCTTTCTAAATGTAATATATTTATATAATGTAATGTTTAATTTCTAAATTTTAACATCATTTATGTACTATGTACATACATATGTACATTTTATATATGTATGAATGATAAAGATCATTTTTAATATCAGTGTCTATATCACATATACATAGTTCTGTTTAGCTTTAGCTGCTAGTTACTAGTTCAGTTTCATTGCAACATTGACAAACAAATTGTGTTGGGTCGTTTAAAAATGTGCTAATTAGTGGAAAACGTTTATCACGACTCGGATGACTCTGCATATGTATGTATGTATGTATCTACGTATATACATACATACATATGTATGTATATACATAGATACATTTGTTTTGTATCTCTAAGTGTGTGTCAATTGGTTTCATTTTGCTTGATTGAAGGGCAAACACAAAGCAAATACAAAATAACAACATACATACATACGTAACACACATACATATGTACATATGTATGTATCTATGTAAAAAGAGGTATAAAAAAATATTAAAAAATTATTCTTTGAAAATAGAAAAATTTTGGTTTATTATACATATTTACATGTAGATATTTTAGAAGTTTATTACGCCTTTTAATTTATTTCATTGCATTATAATGTAATGAAAATGTAAATTATTTGATTAGAATTTATTATGAAATATATATTACTTTTAATTTAAATTGTAAATAATTCTACTACTTAGTATAGAGTATCACAAAGTCACTAATCCTAATTGCTTGTAATAATTTTCTGTATTTGTCGTTGATTTTTTTTCACTTCTTTTTTTCTCATATTAGCTTTGACTTAAAAGTCTTATCAGTTTTGTTTTTTCACGCTTTTTAAACAGTTTTCCGTTTGTATATAATCTTCATCATCATCTTTACTTATGTATATATGTATAAGGAGGTGTAAAGTAGATTAAAATTACAAGAATCATTGTAGATATTAATCTAGTATAGCAATATGCCAGCCAGTTGTATAAGGTCACTATTTATGTATGTATGTATGTATGTATGTATGTATGTATGTATGTATGTATGTATATACATAAATAAGCTATGTATAAGCTGAAAATGATTATCAATGCATTGCAAAATTAGCTAACTATAAACCACTGTACTGTACTGTTAGTTATATATAGATTTCTAGTTTCTTTGTTATGTTAGCATAGAGTGAAAATCCTTATCAGCTGTTTATTTATTTTTTTTTGCACACTCCTTTTTATTCCCCCTATACAATTTATATATATTCGTACATATATATGTATGTACATACATATTTAGTTGACCCAATTAAATGTTAGATTTGGTTGTGCAATTATTTTAAAAGACGTGCAAAACACATGATTGAAACTGAAAGGAAAGGTAGAAACAAATATATATGTATGTATAAGTGGGATGTATGTATGTATATATGTAAATATATATACATACATATATACATCGATACATCGATGCATCAGCCGGCGTTATAAGATGTGTGCGAATTATGTGAGGATGTGCGCCTGGCAACTACATCAAATGCCAAAAACGTTTTTTTTTATTTTTAGCTACTCTTCTGCATTTTGTGCAGTTATTTGCCGTCTTCTTTTTTGTTTTTCTGTCTGCTGCCACAAAAACAAAAAGATTGAAAGAAAAGCCGGCTAAAACTGACATATCACTCTCTCTCTCTCTTTCTCTCTCTCTCTCTCACGGTCTCTTTTTCTTTGTCCATCTCTTTGCTTTGGTGCGTATTAAAATTTATTTTTAAACAAGCTCTTTTGAGTTTTGCCTAAAATTAAATACAAGTAAAAAAAAAAAACAAAAATGCTGCAGTTGGCATTATATATGTATAAAAATATTTTTGTTTTATTTAGTTCTTGTTCTTCTTGTGTTTCCTTCTACCTGTCCATCTGTCTGAGACCACCCCCGCCTATTCTGCTTTACCGCTTGCCCCGGTATGTACGCGCTTCTTTTGCTATTGTGCGTCGCACGTGTGGACGTTGGCGTCGTCGTTGACATCGGCATCGGCGTCGCTGTTGCGGATTGCGTCCTATCAGCTTTTTATCAACTTTTCCTAATTAATTTAATTATTTATTAATGAATTAAGCATATCTTGTGTTGTTGGTGTTGATGTTGGTTATGCAAAAAGCTTAATAGTCAAGTGGCTTTTAGTATAGATGAAATAGAAATTTTATCGGGTTTGTCCACAATTCGGAATCGTTATTCCGGCAAAACTTTTAATACATTTTCTACGACAAAACCTTGAACATGTGTATGTATGTATGTATGTATGTATCAGGCAAAACGAACTAATTTTAATAATAACTCAGTGACCGAAGTTTCAATACCCTATGATTGTTGGCGTTTTAATTTTAATTACACTTTTTAATAGCCAAAAAATAATCGATCGTTTTGAAACAAGTTTGGCATTAATAAAAAAAACAATAAACTCATAATTATTATTATTACTTATACATATGTATGTATATGTATGTATGTTCGTACATACATACATATATCGAAATAGAGTTCTATTTATTTGATTTGTTTGAAAATGAATTAAAAAACTTCTGAGGAAAAAAAAACATATGTACAAGTATAAGATAAGAATTATAATATAACAATGGAAGAGTATTATAAATTTCACCAGCCCCCAAATGAGGTTTAAGGATATGTTTTTTTTTTAATATTGTTTCACATATGTACATATGTACATACATATGTATGTACATATTTAACCAATCACTATAACAGCGATTTACAGTGCTTTAACAGCATTTTCCATTTCAATTTGTTATTTACATTTGAAAATAATAATAATAAATTACAATTGAACCTTTCATTGTGTGAGTCATGGACGAGGGAGGAAACGAAATGGCAGGTTCATACATGCATATACATGCATGTACATATATGCAGGTTCATATATGTACCTTGATAGAGAGACAGAGAGAGAGAGAGTGTGTAACAGAGAGGTTATAGTAAACGCAAGAGAGGATAGTCAGGTGAATGGAATTCCCTTAAAGCCTAGCCCAAACAGCTGTTTGTTAAGCTAGTCCAACTTTGTTTTGTTGTTGTTTTGTTGATCCTTTTTCGACGTCGACGCAATGTTGTTTGTAAATCGCATGTGGGGGCCGCTGACAACCTGATTTGTTGCTGTTGTTGTTGCCGCTGGTGCTGCTGCTCACTTTTCAATAAATGGCAATGTCATGCGCGAACGCACAACAACTTAACTCACTCATATACAGATAAACAACGAGAGAGGGAGAGAGATACCGGGTATGCTAACTCTCTTTCAAGCTTTTGTTTACGACGCTTTACCGGTCTTGGCCCATGTTACAACTACAGAAGATAGCGTCAAGAAAGATAGCCAATTTTAAAATCTTACATCGTTTTGACGTCACCAATTTACTTTCTACTATAGGGAGGAATATTTCCGTGTGATTTAGTTTGAATATAAAGAGACTTTTTATTTATCAACTGTTGGAACAAATGCGAAATTATTGTATGTCTAAATAAAAGTGCAAAAGCTTACAAAAATTGTAAAGTTAAAGAATGTATTTTGTATATTTTTGTAAAATTAAACCTAGTAAAGATTTAGCATTTTGATTTCTGTTGACGTCACAGCTGTCTTTAACTCGCTACTACGCCGAGTAACGTGTCTGCGCAATGCGGTATCTTTTGACGTTGTATCGTGGGGTCTGGCCTAGGCTCGCAGCCACCTCACACAATGAAAGCTTTGTGCGCTCGTTGCTGATGTTCTCTGTGTAGTGCTGTGTTGCGTTGGTGTTGGTATTGGTTAGTGTATGTCTCGGCATTTCATTTTTGCCTGCCGCCGCTTCGCTTCATTCGTTTGCCTGCTCGCGTGCCTTACGGTTCGAGATTAAACAAAAAGAAAGAATATTAAATATCTTTTGAACATTTTATAAAAGTTAAACAATTTTTTCTTTGTGTGCTAAAATGTTGTAAATTCAAAACAAAAAAAAAGTTACAGAATCAAAAGCAACCAGAAAAAAATAAAGCCCATAGTGATTTGTATTTCATCAACTTTTTCTGAATGGAGGTATGTGGGGGAAGAAGCAAAAGCATCTGCAAAATAACGGTAGACCGCCCCCTTCTATGTGGTCCTTCTCTTTGTGAGTGCGTGCCTGTGGGTGTCTGTGTGTGTAAAAACAAAAAAATAAAGCTAAAATTTTACAAACTAACGAAAAGAAAAACAAAAATAATAAAAATAAAATTCAAACAAAGCCCCAAGGAGGCGCCTTTTAAGCTTTACCAAGACTCGCATATATGGAGATAGAGAGAGAGAGATGTGGGGCGAGACAGTGAGCAAGAGAGAGCCGCTATTCTCCACTCTCCGATTTCATAACCATGCTAAAAACAACAACAAACTAAAAATAAAAAACCACGTTGAAAATTTGTTGGCAGCGACGTTGGCGTCTACTTTTAATGCTAATGCAGCGACGTCAACACAAATTTCGAGCTTCTTCCTCTCTCTTTCTTACTATAACTGTCTCATTTTCTCTTTCTATATATATATATGTATATATATATATAAAACTATATATATATATATATATATATATATATATATATATATATATATATATATATATATATATATATATATACGCGTGTGTTTGTGCTGTAGGTGTGAGTTGAGTTAGGGCTTTCTGTTACTCTAAAGGTACAGTAAAGGCTCTGTATATATGCAATATATATTCTTACAAATATCTGATGAAAAGGGTATCCAGGGATACCTTCATTCATTATCCATCACGTCCTATCCTATCTACTCCGATTTCATAACGCAAAACAAATGCGTATGTATGTGTGGTTATATATAATTAAAAAAGTTCTGTGTAACACTTGATCAAATCATGAACCAGATCAGGTCAAAGGTGAAGTTTTACTTATATATTTACTTATATTTATATTTATTATATTTTACTTATATATTTACACAGATATATATATACATACATACATACATATGTATCGGTTATGTTTTTTAAGTTTTGACTATATTACCAATAATTGTCATATTTATTTAATTCTAAAATAAATGTTAAAAGCGCAGTTTTTTTTTTTGTGAACATTTTTTTTTTTATTTTTTGTTTTTTTAATGAGGGAAAAACTTGACTTGGTTAGTTAGTAGTTAGGTGACGGCTACGGCGACGCTAACGGACAGCCGACCTCAGCCCAACTCACTTACTCACTCGCCCTCTCTGTCTCGTTCTTTTCTTTTTGCTCTATCTTGGGCTAACGCCATCTCATACACACACTAAGCGTTTAATGGGTGTGGGGGACGGTAGAGGGGACGTAGCGTGAGCCGGGTGGCGAGGGGGCTGGGTGGGACAAACACAACAATTATAAAACGCCACACGAGAATTTTTTTTTGTTTTTTTTTTTTAGCCAAACGGCGGCGGCGGCCTTGTTGCGTTTATTATTTTTGTTGCACTCATTTTTGTTCTTGTGTTTATGTTGTTGTTTGAAATATTTCGATACGTACGTACATACATATGTATATATATATTTTTTTCATATACATATGTATGTATGTACAAGAATACACGTACATTTGTATATGTATATATATCAAGTATAAGTGTATATACATTCATATGTACATATATACATTAGTATGAATTTTAATTATTTATTTTTTTGGTTCTTAGAGAATTTTCCACACATTTATAATGTTTTTTTTTTCTTATGTTCCGATGTTTTGTAGCCCAGGCGGCGTATACGTAATGCAAGGGAAATGTGCTTGCTGTATGTGTGTGCGTGTGTCTGTCAGTGTACGTGTACATATTTTTGTATACAAATGAGTGTGCGTGTGTGTGTACAGTGCGTATGTACTATTGGCGTATCCGTGTATGTGTGTGTGTGTTTGTATGCGTGCTATTGACGTTTCTCTGTGTGTAGGCAAAATTCAGGGGGCATTACGTATACGCCTCGTGGTGGCCATCCATGACATTTTCCCTCTTTATTGATGACTTTCGCGGAAAAATTAACTGCATAAATTTCCAAAAACATGTAACATATAAATAAAATTAATTGAATATGTATATATAATTGAAGAATATTTGCAACAGTTTCATTAAATTTTCCAATTTTTTTTGTCTCAATTTAAAAAATTAATTTCAGTCAGTTTTGTTTATATTTCATCAATGAGAGACAAAGAGAGAGAGAGAGCAACACTTGCACTCAGCAACACAAACATATAAGTATAATCACCAAGAGAGGGGCCAAAAAGAGTCATCTCTTATTGTTTCTCTTACCTATTGTTGGGCACACTGGACTCTCTCAAAAAACGCTTCTTAGCCGGAAGTAAGCAAAAAAAGTTCTCTCTCACTTTTACGCTCGTCATTTTGTTATTGTTTAATAAATCATGTACATGTATAGATAAAAAGGAAAACAAAATGGAATATTCAATTATTTTACACACACACACACACATACATGTTGCCGAGCTCTCTCTGTGTTTCTCACCATTTTCCTTTGTTTTCACACACGAAATTGATGGGGGGAAAAAAAAAGAGGAAACAACTCATTTAACATTTTCAACATTCATAGATTTCCATATATTTATTTATTGTTGTAATTGACAATGACAACACAACTACATTATGATGGTACACCCCCTCTAATTGATTGTTATTGTAGCCATTAAAGAGAAGCAAAGCAGTAGAAGAAGAGAGCGGCAGTAAAAATAAAAGAGAACTTTTTTAACACTGACTATAAAAAAAGCAATACACGAGGTTTTTTTTTTTGCTTGTTTTCGTCAAACGATTAACAGGGTAATAAAAAGAGTAGATTAGGCAACCAAAAAGTAAATCTATAAAAATTAAAAAAATATATTTTCATTAAATATACATAGTATCCAACAGATGCAATGTTGAGTATTTAAAATTTATGTAACTATTATTTTAATTAACATTAGTCTAGGGTATAAAACATTTGTGAAGAATTTTGTGGCATTTTTTTTTAATTAAATCATTTTGGATTTAGTAACAACCCGATTTATATATTTTTTTCCACTTGTTATGACATCTGTATGTAAGAATCTAAAATGAATCATTAGCATCTCTCTAATGGCAGAGAGTTTAACCATCATCATAATATTAATAAAAAAAATGAAATCTTAGTTGGGTTTGGTTTTGGACAGTTCATTTTTATTATTAGCACGCGTTGCATGCAGGTACAGTTACCACACAGAATGAAATGCCATCATCCCCATCATCAACACTTGTTAATTGAAAGAAAGAGAGAAGGGAAGCGAAGGGAAGGAAAGGGAAGGGGTTAGAGCAGTTGGGTGCAAGTGAAAGAGAAAGGGATTACAGAATGTAAGTTTTGTGTTGTGGGAGTTGACATTTAAAGCAGGCAGCAGCGCTGCCTTACCATATATTTACATATGTGTATGTATATATATATATGTATAAATATATATATACATAGATACATGTTTACATACAAAACTAAGGTAGTTGGTGCATCTATCCATCCCAACGAAAAGGTCCATAGGTCATGCAGTTGTGTTAGTTGACGTTTCTAGAACAAAAAACTGACAACTGACGGCAAAAGCAAAAATAAAAAAAAAAGGCAAAGGCAAAACCTAATCTTAAAAAAAAAAAAGCTGTAACAAAAACAAATAACAACAAACAGAGAGAAAACGCACAAAATAACAAAAACAGCGACTCAAAAAAAAATAAATACATATATACATACATATGTACATATACATATATATACATATGTATATATATGTATATAAAATAAAACAAAGAAGAAGCAAGAGTGTAGAGTCAAAGAAAAATAAACAAAACAACTCAGTGAGAACAAAGAGAAAAATAGAGATATATGAGAGGGAGAGAGAGAATGTGCAAAAACACATGGCCTTACATTAGCCTATATCTAAATATCCCTAGAGAATTATACAAGTTGTTCCTTTTGGCGTTATACAAAAAACCAAAAGTTGTCAAGACAACAAACTGCGTCACATACAATAAGCTTGGGTCGCCATATACAAAATACCTCAATTATCCATTCCACTCCTCCCCCTCCATGCCACCAAAAAAAAAAAAATAAAGAAATATGTGCTTAATTTGAGACGCCACTTCTTCTTGTTGTTGTGTGCTCTGTTTTTGGAGGTCGGCTCGAAGAGAAAAAGCTCTTACGCCTTTCTCTTTTCTCTTTCTCTCTTTTTTTTTTATTTTTTTTTTGCATGTCCACACGTTTTGCATGGTTTTGTTGTGACCATTTTTGTTTCTTTACCCTCTTTAATCGGAATAAGTTTTTATTAAGGGCATATTGAAGATATCCTAATGTTTGTAACAAATAACAATAATCTTGAATTAATATATGTATGTACATATATGTATATATATATATATAGATATCTATTTATAGCTCGTGTTATTCGATTAAATATCCAGTTGTTCAAGTCAAATGCTGCTTTCGTATGAATTTATCGCGATATCAGTAATATAATGGCGAATGTGAGAGTGGGTCATAAACGTGTAAATAATAAAAACAATTCACGCCAAAATGGAGAAGAGTAGCAAAAAAAAAAAAAAACAAAAAAGAACAATGAATAAATGTTTTCTTTTTATTACACACCCACACATTTGTTAGAGTGAGATAGTTATTTAGAAATTAAATGAATTTCATCAGAAGTAGAGAAATAAAACTAAATAATAATAAAATTGTTTAAACTAATAGATTAAAACAAGATACAATTGTTTGACATCCATACATATGTATCTACATATATAAAAACTGGTAACTGCTGGTTAATCAGCCAGTTAAATCCTGTAGTAATTTAGTGTAGAGATACATATGTATGAACATGTTTACAGGGTATCTTAAACTCGTTATTACGACGACCCAAGCAATGAAAATTGAATTTGTTCATTTTTCATTTGTTTGTTGTGGCGCTCAAATTTGTTGCCAGCTTTTTTTTTTTGTTTATTGTTGTTTTCGTTGTTATTGCAAATGCAAAATAATAGCTTGTCACAGTAATTTACTTTATTTGTTGGTTTTTTTTTTATTTTTGTTTTCGTTAACGATTTTACAGATACACAAACATATTAATGTATATACATACATACATACATATGTATATATGTATGTACATATGTATGTACATATGTATGTATTTGTACGTAGCGTATACAGTGTGCTACTAGTAGGGCTTTTGAAAATCAATAAATAATAATACACTTAGTTGGCTGCACCTTAACCTCCTAACAACAACAACAACAGCAACAACAAAAAGGAATAGCATTTTCATTCCTCCGTATCAACATTTGTCAGTCCCTTCTCCTGCAATATATCTTTTTTTTTTTTTTGCCTATTTAATAGTTCAATTTGTGTTGATGATAATTAGAAATTTGTAGTAAAATATATTTTTGTCAATAAAATGCTCCAAACCATGTTATACTCACTACCAATGTTAATTAGCAGAAACTGTTACAGATAAATGTAAGCTTTACAGAACACGTGTCTAATTCAGTGTGTAAAGATGAGTATGAACTATATTGCTATACTACTCACACATCTTAAAAGCATCATCATTATCTTTATTTTTATTTTGTTTTTACAAAATGGAAACTACATATATACATACATATGTACATATTTATAAATTGATATAAAATATAATTTCGATACTTTTTGCAATAAAAAAAACAAAATTAAATAAATCAAATTACGAAAATATACATATATTAAATTTAATATTTATAAATATATATATTTAATAAAAAATTGATCAGTAACAATCTTGATTCTAAGCTTTAAAAACTTTGAATATTGTATGTATGTACATTGATACATATATGTATATACATATATAGAACTGAAATGTACACGTTTATATACTTATACATATGTACATATTTATTTGAAATTTAATTACTAATTTTCTAATTCAAAAAAATTGATTTATTTTTGAATTAACTAAACGATCGATTGATTTTCTATTATTTAGAATTTTGAATACATATTTGTTATTGTACCCACTTAGGTAACAGAGAAACTGAATTGTTTATAGAAATCCACTGATAAGATAATATAGCAAAACAGAGAGCTAAAGCAAAAGACAGATGAAGAGACAGAGAGAGAGAGAGAGAGAGAGAGAGAGAGAGAGAGAGAGAGAGAGAGAGAGAGAGAGAGAGAGAGAGAGAGAGAGAGAGAGTGTGAAAAAATATAGAAAACTAGCGTCTCAGATGATTGCGTAAAAAAAAAAAATATGTAGCTAAAGAAAACTTTAGTCCGAAAACCTTTGACTTTTCATCTAAATGACTCGACAATTTTTAAATGTTTACTAGATATATGTATGAATGTATATGTATGTATGTATGTATAAAATGTCTTTTAACTACTTTAATTTTATATAACGGCCTAAATTCGTAAAGAGTATTTCTTGCCATAATGTTGAAGAAAAAAAAATGTTAATTTCGTTTATAAAAATTGCAATTTTATTTATTTTTTGTATTTTGTTTTATTTTATAGTATGCCCACGGATAAATCCACAAAATTGCTAACTACCAGTTATCCAGAATTTGTTAAATTGATTGGACAGTTTCATCAAACCCAGTCAAAAATAATAGTGGCAACATCATCATCACCATTACCAACAACAACAACAGGAACAGGAACAGGAACAACAACAAAAAAGGCCACAGCAGCGTTAGCAGCAACGGCAGTGTCCGGCCATAAATGTCGTAGTGTAACCCAGTCATCAATTGGAACAACAGTGGTAAAAGCACCACCAACATCCGGTTTAAGCAATAGTACAATCATGTCCGCCGGTTCAAAATATGTATTTTTACAGCATAATGCTGCTGGTGGAACAACAACAACAACCGAATTTCAAGCATACGATAGTGGATCATCAGCAGTAATAGCAGCGGCATCAGCCGGTAGTACAGTAACAGGCGGTACTGGAGGATCTGGTAATATAGTACTATTGGCTGCAGAACCAATAGAGTTAAGTCCGGCTGATGCACTTGCAGCAGCAGCAGCAGCAGCAACATCAACAGGAGTTAGAGTCCATGAGACGGATGATGGTGAATTGCGTTCTTTGTCTTGGCTTAGTGATAGCAATTTGATAAAGGGTATTGTTACAACAACAACAACAACAGCAACAACAGCAACATCAGCAACAGCAGCAACAACAGCAACAACAGCAACATCAGCAACATCAGCAACATCAACACCAATAAAACGAAATATAACAACAGCCGCCACAGCAGCCACAAATCTTTGCATAGTTAGTGATCTAATGGATAAGCAACAGCAACAACAACAACAACAATCATCACCCACATCAACGGCTTTATATAGCACCACAACTGTACATAAGGGACCCAGTGGCACAACCACCGTAGTGGAATATAAGGCCACAAAATCAAATTCAGCCTCCGTTAACACCTCATCGACATATCCAACAGTCACACGAAATGCCCACAGTTTTGTGCCCATTGTTGTGACCAGTAGCAATGTAACAGCTTTAAAACCTCAACAGATTTATGTGACCAGCGGTAATGGTGCCGCCAATACATTTAAGCCAGCTGAATCCTTGTCTTTATCGACCACCTCCACCACATCCTCGTCATCGTCCTCATCCTCCTCGGCCTTGAGCACCTCCAATTCAAATACTTCATCATCATTTGCCACACATCATCCACATAAGAAATATTTACGTGAAAAGATGAATGTGCTGTGGGATAATCATCATCATCAGCAGCAACAGCAGTCCAACAATAATAATCATCATCAGTTGGTTGGATCAACTGTTACTGTGGTCAGTTCACCTGCCTCCTCAAATAATTCATCGGTTAGCTCTTGTTCGGCATCGGGTTCATCGACAGCAGCTGTTAATGGTGGGAATAGTCCAGTGCCCAAGATAAGCAATTTTAATCCTGTCTTCGATTCTGTCAGTTATGCCCCATCAACGGTTACAACGCCCAATAGTAGCAATAGCAGCATAAGTAGTAATAGTAGTAATAGCAACAATACAGACCAAATTAATAATGTTATAACAACAGCAACAATAACATCAACAAATACAACAACAACAGCAACAACATTGCTACCACCTGGATTTACCTATGTCAATTCGCATGTTATGTAAGTATTTATAATCCATCACTAATCATTTAAATTAATTATATTATTTTGATCATATTTTATTTTAGTTCGCCCGCCAATGTTGCCTCATCACCGGAAACTCTATCAACTGGTAGAAGTGCAATTTTGCCACCCGGAGTATATTATAACAATACATCAACACCAACAACCACCAACATTAATAATAATAATACCAATGTGACACTTCAGTCACATAGTCCACAATTATCAGTCTCTCCACCGCCAACAAGTTTACATAATGGCAACGGCGGTTTTGTTTCCTCAGCAACTGTTGGCAATGGTGGAATCGGTGGCCTTCTTAATCTACAGAGTCCAAATAGTTATACTAGCTATGAGAATGAAGATTCTATTAAAGATTTTGATTTGGTTAATGGAACATCAGCACGCATGCATACGAGTACACCTCAACAATATATAACAGTGAAAAATAATAGCAATAATAATAATAATAACAACAACAACAACAACATGCAAGGAACATCAAGTGGAGGAGTGTCCATTGTATCAGGAAACGGTTCAACTAATACGAATGTAAATGGTTATACCAGTTCTAGTGGTGCTACTGCAACTGCAAATGCTGTTAGCGGTGGTGGTGGTGGTGGTGGTGGACCAAATACACCACAAAAACAAAAGCATCCGCATAATGTGCCATATGATCCACTTGTGCATACAAATAATAAGCCGCCATATAGCTTTAGGTAAGTTATTTTGAAATCAATGTTTTATAATTAACAATTTAATATTAATAAGGAT